>OY720454.1:18046254-18183754 GCA_963082715.1 Harpalus rubripes | reverse complement strand
AATAGATTTTCTTGAAAAAATATATTAAAACATTATCCAAAACTTCTCAAATTTGGTATTTAAAACACGTGTATAATTTGAAACAACATTAGACTTTGAATATACCTATATGATAAACCGGAAGTGATACTTAATTTGGAGCTCTTAACAGATTTTCGAGGAAAAACATAATAAAATATAATCCATAATTTGGTATTACAGACTTTTCTATTTATTGGAATAACAAATTAGATTTTGTTTACGAACCATCAACCGGAAGTGATACTTTACTTAAAGTTCATTGTTATTTCAAACATGGAATTGACGGGAGGTCATGTGTTGGCCACATAAGATTTTTTAAATTGTTATATTCAACAATAATCTAGTTTTTTAATTAATTAATAATTCATTTTCTATTTACGTTTAAAACAAAATAATATTGGCATCTTATACTACATTTCCTCTTCTTTCTTAGTATTTTTCCTGATGTCTCTCCGAACCGAACTCGTCTAGGATGTGATATTAGACAGACTAGTGGCATGTCTTGAAAAGTCTCTGTAATTATCGCTGCAGAGTCTGCAAATCCGCTGTAGTTATTTCATCCAGTATTTGTTCTATTTTCTTCGTTTCCAAATCTAATTCTAAGCTATTAATTTTGTCTTTTCATTCTTTATTTATTAATTATTGTGGCATACCTATACGTCTGATGTTTTATATATTTTGTTTGTTGGTGGATTCTTTTCGGAATTCTTGTAACTGCTTGTCTTGTTTATCTTTCTGATTATTTTGATCTTATGTAGTAATTTCGGTGTTAATATTGAACTTTTTTCTCATTTTCTTTCTCATAATTGTTCAATCTTCAAACGAAACGGAACATTGTCTGTAAATATTTCTTCTTGAATGAATTTTTGAAGGCAAGTGAATATGTGTTTCGAGAATTTGTTAGGAGTGTATACTACAATCTCGGTTTGGTAACCTGCCAATATCTGCTACGTGATTTTACATAAAGTTGATACCATAGCTTTACCAGGTTAATAATTCATTATTTTATCTCACGTTATTGTAATTTATTTCTTCAATAAAAGTTCACTTCAATCATATCGTAAATTTACGTAGATTCCAAATATATAACAATATACACTTTGTATCTCCGAGTTGATCCCCACGTCATTAATTTCTGATGCAAGAATTACTAAACTTTTATCTCGCACCTTTATCGTACACTTTTGGAATATATGAGACTTTTATTCGCTATCTTATTACCGTAGGTTTACCAGAGGGGTATACGATATCTCCTTCTAACCAACAGCAAAAAATGAAATAGGAACTGTACTGTAACCGCAGTAATGAGTGTCATTTTCAAATATTTGAATATTCATGTCATTCTGTCATTCATGTGAGTAAGGTATTTTGGCGTCGATAATAATTTGTGCTTCGTTGTATGTTGGGAATTTCGTTAATTCTTGGGATTACATATGTGAATTTTGCTATTGCAAAGATGGTGTTTCTCAGATTTCCGACAATTATTATTGCAACATATTGCTTTTGGACAATAAAAAGAGGTATATTTCATCCATTATACTTACAACGTATTTATTCAATTAGTTTATTATTGCTAAATAACTATTTAACTTTGAATTTTGGTCAAAAACAAAATTGATAATAGGTCATCAGTTTTGACTAGTTGACATTCCATCATAATTATTCAAAATAAATTACCTAGTCTATCCCGATAGTTTCAACCCGCTTGAAAATGGATTGAATCGACCCGATTGAAGTTAGCGGGTTGAAATGATTGGATTAAACGCATTTTCAACCGGATTGCAATTTTCAACTCGACTCTAAAATACAAATGGGTTGAGCTTATTCGACCGGATTGACTTTACGGAATAAACGCTTAACCCAATCGAAGTACATGTATGATTCACTATCGTTAGAGGTTATCTGTTAGCAGCATTTTAACAGTAAAATCGTATGTGATTATAATTGAATTATGTCAAAAACGAAACATTTGGCAGAATCAGGACGTAATGTTTTTCTTTCTTTAATGAATGAAATGAAAATTATCGGTCTTATGCACAGAATACTCCATATTC
This sequence comes from Harpalus rubripes, assembly GCA_963082715.1. Classification (NCBI taxonomy): domain Eukaryota; kingdom Metazoa; phylum Arthropoda; class Insecta; order Coleoptera; family Carabidae; genus Harpalus; species Harpalus rubripes. The sequence goes on along the minus strand of OY720454.1, from coordinate 18,181,679 downwards.
TCAACAGCTAGCGAGACAATGTAGTGAAACAGCAATCTTTTCTCAAAACTTACAATTTTAGAAGAGTCGCTTAAAAAATTATAATTTGGTTTCAATTTAGTACCTCGCAAATATATTTAAAAGTGCTTTTAGAGACTCTAAAATTTTCTATTCAATCTGTATTTGCAAATTGTAACCTTTTATTTTAAAAATATGTGCTTAATGTCATTACTTGTTCTTGTTCCATTTTCTATTATATTTGTCCGCAAAAATCAAGTAAACATAACCAAACAAATATTGACATTTCGTCAACTCTTTCGATCGGGTTCAAATAGGGTTTACTCGACTTGCTATAACAAGAGCGAGATAAACGGTAGAGAGTTAACCTGTCGGGATAAACTTAGTAAATGTGACTTCGAATTTAAATGAATAATATTCATTAATCTAATAAATACATATGGATGGAGTCTTCCCTATACCCGTACACTGTGTTCTGTGTGGTTAACATTCGAGAGAGATAGCTATATACAAATTTCTGCACTGGGAGGGCGATAGGAGAGCGTAGACGTTAGTCACGTGGTACGACTGGGGTCTACGCTGGGTAAGGGAACAGAAAAAGTTGAATAAAATGAATAAAACTAATGATTTTTAATAAATAATTTAATGAGTTATTAGTTACTTTTGTACTTTAATAGTGTAACTAACAAATTAATATATTATTATTATGTCTACTAAACCGCTTTATTATCAAATTAAAAACTTTCTTAATTATTAATATATAATATTTATTCGATAATACCTTACAGGAAATCAATATTGAATAAAAAAATATAAAAACAAGACTATTCATTATTTATGTTCAATATAATTTTTACAATTTCATTTGAATATAGTCACTTTTTGTCATTATTTTAAATGTTAAAGTGATGGCTAGTATGCGATTTCATATTGCAACTCAGTGTTAGATGAAAAAAAAACCAATTCTTTAGCTTGGGACAAATTTATTTAAAATAAATATTACAAATTTAAGAAACAAAAATATGTGCGAAAAACGCCCTCACATTGCAACTTGTTGCGTAAATAATTATTATAAGCAAATTACAGAAAAACTTTGAAAAGGAATACTATAAAACAAAAAAATAAATTACTGAACCAATAAATGAATATAAATATTTATCTATGGAATGAAATTTCGCCTTTTACAGCACGTTCCGCGCAATTATATGCACAACACACCTTAACCTTTTTAATTTATAGTATAATAATACTATATTTATAATACTTTTCTTATTTAAAGAAATAAAACATGAAATTTCAAGAGCGCTATAATACGTTTCTAGGCGGCAGTAGACCCTAGTCACGTGGTTCTCTCTCTGACTTTATTGCACAATGTTAACCACAGATTATCCTTGTCTACTTTCCTTCCATTTACGAAGTATATATTAGTTCTATGGTAATATTATCACATAGTATATGTTATATTAGCGAACTCCAAGATTGTTGCAAATAAAATATTGAAAATGTCAAAGGTGACAAAGTCCTGTCATACTCCATCTTATATCGAACTAGAAAATTAAATCCCTATAATAAAACCATGGAACAATATGACGTCATCAATTTCCTCCGATCCTGATTTTTCACCACATTTAGCATTTGCAACTCTGATTATTTGCTTATGCTTACTTCATATTTATGTCGTGGGGATTACATCATAATTATTCAATTGCGAAATAAATGTGACTTCGAATTTTGATTATTCACATAGTACATGTTATATTAGCGAATTCCAAAATGGTTGCAAATAAAATATTGAAAATGTGAAACATGACAATGTCCTGTCATATTCTATCTTGCATCAAACTAGAAAATTAAATCTGTATAATAGAACCATGGAACAATATGACGTTATCAATTCCCTTCCGCCCCTGATTTTTCACCACATTTAGCATTTGCAACTCCGATTATTTGCATATGCTTACTATATATTAATGTCGTGGGGATCAAGTCGTGGAAACGGACTTTATGTAGGTATAGGTGTCCCATTTGAAATATGAGAGTTAATGTCACTTCCTGTTAAACCGAAATCGCTATCATCATTCCAATTACCATGATTTATGAGCTGCTAAGCCTAGTGTACAAATATTTAAAGAGAATTAAAAAATAATTATGTGTCAATTGTATGTAACAAAAACTTGGATTTTTAGTTGTCAAATCGATATTCAATAGCTAATATTTTAATTAGTTGCTAAAAATGAACCATTTTGTTACAGAACAGGCTTTATTGTGGTCACCCGTGATTTGTATAATAATATTTCTGGAATTCCAAAGGAATGAGAATAAAGTTGACTGAAATCCAGAAATATCGTTATCTTTTAATAGTACATATCCTCACTAATACAAGTACCAAATTCGGTTTTTTATCCCCTCCATGTCAGCTATCTAAAGACGTCACTGATGAATGCAATAAGAGAAGAATAAAAAAACAACATAATTCTTAATATTGAGGTTTATTTAATAAAAGCTCACCGCAAAAGGAAAAGTAGATATTACTTGGCCGAGTTATTCTAAGTTCTAAGATACCTTTCATCCTTGGTTGAGATTATTCTGTCTTGTCTAGGATGCACTCTGCAAAGAGAAGTAAAAGAATTATGAAAAGAGATCGGGCGTGTGAGATAATAAAAGCACAAAGCATTTTATTTGGGTTAATTGAAAGAGAGTTGGCGAAGATGACAGAGAACGGAGAGCAAAGCACGAATGCAAAAGGGAAATTAAGACTCCACTTAGATTCATTTCATTTTGCTAATGCGACGAGCTCTATTCACTTTTATATATTTCTGATTTTTCACCACATTTAGCAATTGCACCTCTGATTATTTGCAGTCTGCATTACTCTAATGGGATTGTTGTCTTAATGTTACTAGAACTCATTAATTATTATATAATTTGTATAATTATAACAATATATAATTTCGTCTTTCCTGGCGTTTCAATCGATTTTTCGCAGACTTTTGTAATACGATATATTTTTAATGCAGCTGTTGGGAAGATTCACTTTTATAGTATAAATAATTTAGTATTGAGCAGGGTTGATGTGATTTTACCAATCCCGAAATAAAAAACAAGATTTTTTTTCTGGAAATCCATACTGAAAAAGTTTGAAAGGTCTTATTAAGGATTAAAATCTTACTGATAGAAAACATATTAGTTGCTTATATAATTAAAATTATTAACCAATGGTAAGAATTTAGAACTACGCTGCTTTTAATTCTGCCATGAAACGACTGCCATTTTTGTTTAACAAATACACACTCAATTGATATTTTTAGTCTCAATATATCAACATTTCGAAATCAAATTGCCAATAATATCACTTCTACTAATTATATTTATTTTTATATTTGTTGCAATATAGATATGTAGATAATTGTAAAAAGAAAAACTTATAAACTTTACGTGTACTCAATTGTTTTTGCTTTTTGTATGTTGTGCCATTCTGTTATTGGGTTTGTCCTGTTGAATGGCCGAAATAAAATAAATAAATAAATATCTTTTCCAGTTGTTAAAATGTGACGTATGGCCAGTTTTATGAACGACAAATAAATTTACTCACTCAAATGACAGTCGAACTTTTGATTAAATGCCATAAAATGAATAAAATTGATTCGAATTTGTTAATTAAATTATCTATTTTTATTATACCTTGTTTACTTTACTTTAAGTTAGAGATCTGTCGGTTTATGTAAACAATGACTCACTTCCCAATTAATTTGATTTTTAGAAACGCAAACCTACATATTACTAACTGACTGTGAATAAAGATATTTGATATTTTCTCCACACGGAAATAGCACATTAAACTCTTTTCACATTACAAGTTTAAGATAGTTGGACGACAAGCACGGTGTATTAATATAGAAGGTAGGACAACTCATCAAAAATATTCGTGTTTACGAAGTTGGTATCCGCCAAATGTCTCAGTGTGTAAGATCAGAAATGTTTCCGACACATGGGTATCAGTCCTCTGTCAATTTAAATTGAAATTACCATACGTTAATTAATTTTATATAAATATTCGATAAAATGTACAAATATCGAAAATACTGTTTCGTTGAAGGTTGTAGATCAGGAAAAACATCCAATAAAGGAACAATTCCGATTTATCATCCTTCGCAAAACATTGTGAATGCCTGGCGAAAAATGCACCCTCTTCAGCAAATAAAATCCTTGGTACTAAAGATGGTATTTGCCAAAAGCATTTTTAAAAAGAAGATATGGTAAACGAATGGGAATCTGGGGATGTACATATTTTAAATAATTAAACATATTATCATGGCTTATTACCCATTTCTAGGGTACCAATCTCCTTTTATTTGCTAATTTCGGTAATAACAATATATCTATAATTGTAGTTGAAAACGTTTACTTAACGCTACCTCACGGGCTCTCAAAACTGCCATGGAGAGTGTACCACAGTGGTCACTTTCGAACCCTGGCCGTCCGAAACACAACCAATCACCTAACGCACACAGCTACGCGACCCCATTTAAAATTACAAGCGAAATATAAATAAAATAAATAAATATATCACCACGGCTTGTACTTGTACACAGATATCGGTAATGATGAAATATTTTCACCGTGCGAGCGCTTACCATGCGTCACCTCACGGGCACTCATTGCTGGCGTAGATATCTTAATCAAATTTGTTATATTAGGTTGTTATTGTTATTTAACTTGTCATGTTAATTCTAGAATATTATGTGGTATACTATTATTCACGAAAGAAGACTTTGAAGGTCATTTATTCGAAGAAAGAATACACATCACTTTATAGCAGTAGCTTAGCAACATTTTGTATTAGAAACAGATAGATTATTTGACTTATGTCTATTTAATTTATGTTGTGTGAGAGATATGCGTAAATAGTGACATTACTTTTTAACCCACTATAGTATAGTAATGACGTATGTCGTAGAATTACAGATACCTAATTATCTACTACACTGCCCTCTGTACTAATATTTACCGAGTGACGTTGACGTTTAAATCAAATTATTATTCCTTAGTTTATAAGTTAAGTCTATGTTTTTGTATTTTGCAAAAAGGCATTATTTAGAAAGAAACATAATTTTCAAATAAATTACTCTTATTTTTTCAGTTAAAATGTGTCCATAAATATTTCATGTTGCACGCCTACGCATAAGAAATGCAATGAAGTTATCTGCAAGTAATATATCAGACGGCTGGTAAATGACCTTGAATAGTCTTCTTTCGTGAATAATAGTTTAGAGCACATTGTATAGAGGCGCAGTCAACAAAAATTGATGAATTGTCACGCCTTCTATATTTATAAAACATCGTGACTACAAGTTATATGATCTTAAAAATTGGATGACGTTCACACTAGATATTTAATCGTTAGTGCTGCCAGGGATATTAATTGTTGGGTCAGTTTTGAATATAAAACACAGATTAGAAATATATTTCTTTTTCTAACGTCGTAGAAATGGCATTTTTTGTGACTTGATTCACAAGGTAGAAGTTTCATTTCTACGCCGCTGGAAATTTTTACGCCGGCCGAGTAGAAATTAGCTATTTCTACTCCGGCGGCGTAGAAATAAAATAAATGAATATCCATAGAAACTACATAGAATTTGCAAATAAAAAGAAAGTAGTGCGTTTGAAAAAAAATTGAATGTGTCATTCGGAATAAAAGTGTCTTTGTGTGCTTCGCATGCAATTGCCCGACTCGCTTCCCTCGTCGTGCAAACTTCCATGCTTGTCAAACAAAGTGTCACTTTTACTCCTAATAACACAATATACTATTGTTGAATTAAATAGATCGGAAACTCCCATGTTATTTGATGGCATTGCAGTACGATCCGAATGTCAACGATTTAAGTTTCTGTATAAAATTTGGTATCAAGATTTAGTGATGAAAATGACAGCTGTCAAAAATGTAATTAATTGTGGCTTTAGCCAGTAGTTAATTATGCATGTCTATGATTCTTATAAACAAGTAGTGGACGTATTCAAGAAATATCAGTGTCATATACTTTGTCTCAAAGAAAATTTGGGATAAATTAAAAAAAACTATAGTATGACAGTTACACTTAGCAGCTTTAGGTTGCCAGCGAACACTACATAACGATAGGCGATAATAAAGTAAATCGCGGTGGAATGCATCTAACAAAAATTCTGTTTTACAACCCTGGTATCAAGTAGAGATGAATGATTAATTCCTGCATATCTACACCTAACAATACATTTTATCGACAGAAGTTACTGTGAACGGCTCTGATGTTTTTCAATATGGCCGTTGAACATCATTCTTTTTAGGACTTGACAGCACTGATATTTGTATTGTTTTTACGGACATTATACGATATAACAAAAATTGGAATTGAATACGTGACAAGAATAGGCCCGTCTAAATCCAAAGCATTTTATAAATAAAAACAATATAAATGCTGATATCTTTTGTATTTTTTACGAATACGTAACAGTGAAATTAAAATTTTGCATCTAAATCGGGGACGTCGACAACACTACGTACAAATATAAACACAGTCAATTGCGATTGGGCTCATATTAGGTTAAGTTATGTTTAGAAAAATAAGAGGCGTCACATTTAATTATTTTTTCTGTTGCAAAAAATTTCACCAAATTGTATTCCTGATAAGTCTACAAAATTTTAAGCTTCTTTTACCCACTTAACCATCGCCCATTTGAATATTACCTAGTTGGCTATCGCTCAGTTGTCCATCGACCAGTTCTCGCGTTCCGTAAAATTACAGTGATTCAAAAATATAAAAATACAATACGCAACTTCTTTTAAAGCACCGTTATTGTTGTTTTCAGTAAATAAGCACGAATAATAATATCATTATTTAGCTATCAAGCTATACATAACAAAATATTTAGTAATCTACATATAATATCTTTTAATTTCTATTATACATTTTTTACTTCCTTGTACAAAGTAAAGGAAGTATTGTATTCGCGAAAAATTTCGGTTTCCAGATTTCAACGGAAATATCCATTTTGGCCATCCCTGAATCCATTCTGACTAATTTCGTCGTGACGTCTGTACGTACGTATCTCGCATAACTCAAAAACGGTAAGCCGTAGAAAGTTGAAATTTTGTATTTAGGACTTCTATAACATCTAGTTGTGCACCTCCCTTTTTGGTCATTACATAATTTCCAGAAATGGTACTTTATTTGAAGCCTATAATAGATTTTAATGAAAAATTATAAATAAATAAACATATCATCACGGCTTATTACCCATTGCTGGGTGTGCCAATCTGCGTTGTACACAGATATCGGTGCCCGTGAGGTGACGCCTGGTAAGCGCCCGCACGGTGCAAATATTTCATATGAAAAACTATATTAAAATATAATCCAAAACTTTTCAAATTTAGTATATAAGACTTTTATATCAATTGGAATAACATAGCAGAATTTGGTTAAAACAGGCTAACCGGAAGTGATATATTACCTGAAGTTTGTAACAGTTTTTCTTGAATAAAATGGTTTCATTTTGATTTTAGAAATAAATGCTTTAAATAAGAGTTTTAGAGAATTAAATTCTGCGTCTAGCACATCAAGTATTATTAAATTAGCCCTTTGTATAAGTGAGATATGTAAATTTAAAACTTATGTACTTTTTGGTTTTTGTAATGAAGCTTGCTATGGATTAGAACAAAATATAACAAAAAAATAAAAAATAGATGTTAATGTCAAATTACGTCAAATTCGTGCAATTTTATAATTAAGTCTATACTTCATATTAGTCTTGCGTACAAGGAAGTCGTGTGGTGTCCACATTAGATTTTTTACATTTAATATCTTAATTCTATTCGGTAACTTGCACGGTGTAGTATCTATAGGTGAGAGCACGAAATGCGTTGACATGGCTAAGTAACTGGGAAACAAAATGGTGCTAACGCGACCCGTTACCAATTGACAGAAAATGTTTTGCTACAAGATGCACAACAGGGTATGGATCAAATAAAGAGAAATATTGTCTTTTTAAGGTGCCAAAATGTATAATTTTGCGGTAGCCAGCTACATTATAACCACAGAAACAGGTACTAAGATAAATTTCTGATTGAAAGGTGTGAATGTCAAGTGAATTTGACATATGTTGTTTTTTGTTTTATAATTTTACTGGAAATATAGAAACCTTTCTGTATGGAATTTGTACAAATATACATACATAGAACTGACAAAACATAAAAGGTAATGATTGAAAATATAGAATATTATGCGTTATATATGAATAATTTAATATTTTAAATATTTTGTGTAAAAACCGGGTCGCAACAAATCCTGACATCTAGCGGCACACTGTATGAACTAGCCCAGTTAGTTAGCCATTCTTCGTAATGTATTGGAATACGTCGTGCACTCACCTATAGATACTACTAGGGTACATTTATAACCAGGGTATGGCCATAATATACCTATAAAACTAAAATACTGCTGGTGGGAGTGAGATTTGTGAGACTAACATTGGACGAGTGCAGACATATATATCTGCATATATACCTCCTCTTAAGTGAGAGATAGGGCATCAGCAGTATATTTATTTATAGGTATATTATGGCCATGGGCCAAGATTGCCGCCATTGTCGGTAATTCATTTTCTTATTTATTTGTAATAAATGTGATATTATATTATAAAAGAATATTAAATTATCACACTGTGAATTTATAAAGGTAATAAAAATTCATTAATTTAAGAGATACACAATTATTATTAATATTTACATTTAGAGGTTATGTAGAATATATGACATGAGTTGTTATTATCACATCCAATTTAATATCTGTAGTTCTTATTTACGTAATAATTGTATATTCTAAACTTACCTATTAAAATTTAAATGATTGTGCTTAATATTGGTAATTTATAGTTGTTTTCAATATGTCAGTAATCGTGGTGGGAATCTTAACAAACTACACAAGTAAATAAAATAAAATATATTACCTACACTATAAATACGTATTAAAATGATAATTAAATATGTGTTTCATTAAAGTAAAACAAATATCCATAAAAATACATAATAATTTGCGCAAGAACAACACATATAATAGATGTCCCGGTAATGGCGGACGAAACGTGAGCCACGCCATGGCCATACCCTGGTTATAAAGGTACCCTAGCACGGTGTAGTATCTATAGGTGAGTGCACGACGTATTCCAAAGCATTACGAAGAATGGCTAACTAACTGGGCTAGTTCATACACTGTGCCGCTAGGTGTCAGGTTTTGTTGCGACCCGGTTTTTACACAAAATATTTAAAATATTAAATTATTCATATATAACGCATAATATTCTATATTTTCAATCATTACCTTTTATCCTTTGTCAGTTCTATGTATGTATTTTGTAAAAATTCCATATAAAAACGTTTCTATACTTCCAGTAAAATTATAGAACAACATATGTCAAATACACTTGACAATGACACCTTTCAATCAGAAATTTATCTTAGTGCCTGTTTCTGTGATTATAGTGTAGCTGGCTGCCGCTAAATTGCACATTTTGGCACCTTTAAAAGACTATATTTCTCTTTATTTGATCCATACCCCGTTGTGTATCTTGTAGCAAAACATTTTTTGTCAAATGGTAACGGGTCGCATTAGCGCCATTTTGTTTCCCAGTTACTTAGTCATGTCAACGCATCTCATGCTCTCACCTATAGATACTACACCGTGTACCCTAGATACTACACCGTGGTAACTTGTTATATATGTCTTAAAAAATATACGCTTGTACCGTAACGCTCGAGGCGACGCCAATCGGCCGAAATTGCAATATTTGAGCTGACAGAAGTATGCGTATTCAATAGGATTTACGTGTTATTTTAACTTTAAAAGATTTTATCATCGATAATGATTACTTGGTTCACTAGAAATAATTACGATAAAAGGAACGTGAGTATGCTGCGTTCAAAATTTCTCAAATTTTTAAAGTAAAAACCCATAATTCTGAACTTTGACTAGTTCAATAATATATTAATAAGTAATTTCAATAAAAGAAACATTACTTCTATCAGTTTAATATTTTAATAAATAAAGAAATATTTTGTAAATAAACTTGAAATTATAATAATTCAGTCTTTAATTTAGACTTTTATGAGCCTTAGGCAAAAAATTTTTTTCAGACCATCATCAAAATACTAGGACCTACAATTTTACAAGATAATGCAGCTGAAAATATATCATAAATTAAATTACATTAGAATTAAAGAAACATTCGTAATTAGCCATTTTCATTATTGTAATCAAAGTTCCTTTGTTGTATTTATATAAGTATTTCTTTATCGTAATAAAATCAAAATTCATTTAAAAAAAAAAACAGGGGCTCTAATCAGACGTAAGTATATATATTCAGTAAATTATCTACATAGGTATACATCCTTGATATACATATATGTTAATATGCCACGATTAAACTAAAAACACATACAGTAACGATACAATTATTGTAATAATTTTTCTGTGTGATTAGTCGTTTTCTGAATCAGAGAGACACATAGTTACTATTATCTCCAGCCATATGATACACATTGGACATGTGCATTTGCCCCGATTAAACTATAATTTTATAAAAACTGTTATAATCAATTTTTTGTATTATTAGTCATTTTCATTATTGAAATCAAATTTTCTTTATTGCGAAACATATATTTTGTAAGAGTTTTCGTCAATTTAAAATTAAAAAGTTTGTCTTTTGGGAATTACCGGAATTCAGTATAGTTTCCTTGGCCTAAATTAGGTCCTGGTCTTATCTCAAATTTGACAAAATTGCACTGAAGTTTCCTTCTTCTCAGTCATATATGATTCTTGCACCTTTCTTCACCTAACATATTTTAAAATTAATTATTATTTAAACTAGTAATATCTACATTATTTTACCTTAATTTCGACATTATAAAAATATTTAATGTGCTCTATTGCCAAGAGCTCCTGAAGTTTCTCTTAAAACAGCATCTTAATTTTCGCGAATTATTTTCAATAATTTCCTTGACTCTAGAAACTTCATGGCTTTCCACTAATTTTTTACATGTACTTTTACTTTTATTTCGAAAAACATTCAAGTTTACAGCTTGAAAACCACAAGTAACTGTAACTAACATTTTCTGGACTTTGACAGTGATCAGCTCAAAGATGCTTATTGCTTCCAGTAGGCGGCGCTGCCGTCGCTCAAAAAGGAACGGTACAAGCGTATAGAGTTTTGAGTTGTTGTATAATTTTTCCTGTCTCTGGACAGATTTTCGTGAAAAATATATTGATATATTCCAAAACTTTTCATATTTGGTATTTAAGAGTTTTAGATTAATGAGAACGACATATTAGATTTTTTCTAAAATTGAACAACCGGAAATAATATTTTTTTTGAAGCTCTTAACAGATTTTCGTGAAAAATATTTTGTTATATACCAAAATTTTTCAAATTTGGCGTTTAAAACTTTTATATTAATAAGAAGGACATATTAGATTTTTCTATAATTGGTAAACCGGAAGTGATGCTTTACTTGAAGCTCTGAACAGATTTTCGTGGAAAATATTTTGTTATATACCAAAATTTTTCAAATTTGGCATTTAAAACTTTTATATTAATAAAGACATATTAGATTTTTTCTATAACTGATAAACAGGAAGTGATACTTTACTTGAAGCTCTGAACAGATTTTCGTGAAAAATATTTTGTTATATCAAAAATTTTCAAATTTGGCATTTAAAACTTTTATATTTATAAGGACATATTAGATTTTTTCTAAGATTGATAAACCGGAAGTGATACTTTACTTGAAGCTCCGAACATGTTTTCGTAAAAATATATTGATACAATCCAGAACTTTTCAAATTTTGTTTTTAAGATTTTTTATTAATGAGAACGACATATTAGATTTTTTCTAAGATTGATAAACCGGAAGTAATACTGTACAGAAAGCTATAAACAGATTTTCTTGAAAAAATATATTAAAACATGATCCAAAACTTATCAAATTTAGTATTTAAAACTCGTGTATAATTTGAAACATCATATTACATTTTGACAATACTTATATGATAAACCGGAAGTGGTACTTAATTTGGAGCTCTTAACAGATTGTCGAGGAAAAACATAATAAAATATAATCCAAAATTTCATATTACAGACTTTTCTATTTATTGGAACAATAATCGGAAGTGATCCTTTAATATCACTGCTATTTTAAACATGGAATTGACGAGAGGTTATGTGCTGGCCACATCAATTTTTTTTTTCACATACATTGGTTACGTTCAGTAGATCTCATTGATGACTCAGCTTAGCTAATATTTCATGAGAAATACTAGATAGTATATATATGAATCTAACATTTATTTTTATTGAGTTAAATAAATTTTGTGAGATACCACCTCTGCGCATCCTTTGTTTATAGTGTTAAGCCGGCCCTGAGGCAAATAAAGTTTACTAGTAATGACATGTGATATCTATTTTGTATGTATGTATATCGGTTCTCTCGTGTGACGACGTCGATATAACATTTACGTCATTCAAATCATGTGCGCTGAAAATTTAATAATAATTATTTTATACATTATTAAGCATTATTATACACATTCGTTAATCTAGCAATATTTAGAAATAAGAAAAAAGAAATTAAAATTATGCAATTTCTACATTTAAATTTTTATTAACATAAAAATCAAAATAATTTATACAATTTTCATGGAATTTGTTTGCTATGTGCAAAAGAAATAAAATAAGAGGGAGTCGTTTTCAAAATTAAAAAAAATATCTATAGGCGATGTGCACATTTTGTGCGTCATCGCCTCTATAACGGCTACATTGGCATTTTTGGTTACGGAATCAACTTTGACATTTCGAGAAAGTGATACAATTTATAATTTTATTTTGATTTGTTGCTATTGTGTATGAATATTATACATCATAGTATATTGAAATGAATAAAGAAAATATTTAAAATGCTATATATGTGATGTGACAATCAAAAAAGTCAAAATATCAGCGAAGGTACTGTGCGGCAGAAAATATAATTTTTCTTATAATATGTGTGATTTATGTAAACAATTTTATCATATTTAAATTTATATTATAATTTATAATATTAGTTAAATGTTACAATATGCACAATACATGGAAATTGAGATTAAAAAGTTGGAAAACTTGAATGATTGGAAAGAAGAAAATTTCTACATATGACGATATCAGTGTATGACGTTAGCATCTTTCTTTTATATTCGCAATAAATGAAGAAGATTCTTCATTTAAAATACACCAGGCTCTAAGTGGGATTAGTTGCACAAGATCGGAAAAGAAAATACACGAAAAATATGAACCATGTGAATATCTGTCTTATTAACATTACATGTACAAAATCTATAACAAATAAACGAATTATGTCAAAAATAGACATCTATTTCGTACAACTGCAAGTATTATACAATTTTAAGACAATTTTCTGCTTCTTGTATTATATCTTATATAACACATTTTTATATAATTATTTATTGCAATCAGATGACCATTGTTGGAACTTTATTCATACGATAAGTATCTTTTACAATGAGAAAATATGTATACCTAAAAGAATTTTTCATATTAGTATAGGATATCTGATGAAAAGTTATTTTCTTATATATCTGTTCCTTATATAATCTTCTAGGAAATTTATAAAATTTGATACGTCAATCGGTAATTTTATAAGAATTATTACATCCCCCACTGCATCACATAATATTTGACGTCCTATCATTCGCATTCATTGCTAATATTATATAAAATAGAAATTGCAAAATTATTCTGACATAAAACATAACCTTGCTATGTTTCAATGAGTAACCACTTTTGTCATTTTTGTCCGCTGTCGGCGCTGACTACTTTTGTCTTTTGTGCACACCGCCTATAGAAGGAATATTACCTGAGGTATTTTATTATATTTTATAATTTTCATTTATTAATTAATTTACATGACTGACTGAGATGTACTGATGGAACCGAAATGTACGATTTGGTTACATACAAATATTTTTTTAAAGTAAATAGAATTTAATTAAATTAAAACATGCGTTTGATGAGTAAATATCCATCAAATTTCAAATATTTGAGTAACTTCTGCCCATATTATATTATAATAAATATAACCGCTGGGTACACATAATTAAATATAATATATTAACCAACAAACTGAATCAAATAAGTATTTGTTTTAAAGCGAATAGTTGCTTTTGGAGTCATATTAATTATTAAAATAGATAACGAAGTCGTATTAACGTCCAAATAGTGAAATATTAACAAGTCTCTATTCACAGACGAACACTTGCAATCAGATTAAAAGCATTAGCAGAGAGTTGGAGAACATTTTACCGTGATGGAGACCGCAAAACCCGCTATGGGCTATACATTATTTAAACCCAGCTTCTGTTCGCTATTTATTAATTGCGATAAAATGATTCGTTTGAAAATGCTTGCCAACGAGCCGATCAGGCAGCAGGTTAATTAAAATCAGAGTGAACAATACCCAAAACTGACGCGTGATATGTTCATTAAGGGCTAATAACAATAGAAACAATTTAGTTTAATTCGAATACCACAGTGCCAGCCAGTTTTACCAGCCTATAAAGATTGAAATCTGAATTGTATGCCGATGGGTGATAGCAGTGATAGCATGCTCATTTCATTTAATATGAGTAGTGAATACAAATACACTAATCTATCGTATAACATGGTCAGGTTCCTAGAAAATCTTGTGCATTGCGAAACCGTGTTATGCGAGACCGGGACTAAGAATCACTGAAGGGCCAAATTAACTGCAGTTCAAGTTCAAAACTGGGGCTGTATAACTTGGTTGCCCTACTTCAAAAGAAAAAACAAAACATTATTTTTGTATGTATAGCACATATTTAAAAATCTGATGTGGCCAACACTAAACCTCCCGCCATTTAATTTTTATTAATCAAATATACATATTTATATATGCTTATATATTTAATTATGCTGAAAACTGTATTAAATCCCATTCCATATAACTATGTTCTATTTACTATTTTCATTTTGAAACGTTACTATTATTAATTTGAAATGATTGGTTCTTTGTCAGTGACATTTATCTGTCATCTGTCAGTAACATATTCTTGAGATATGAACTATGTAACCAAGGAGTTGTGTTTGTTTAAAGCGGAGGCTTCGGGATTTAAATTATAGATAATTTTATAAATTTATCCATAAATTTATACAAAAAGTATTAATGCAAACCTATGTAGAAAATTTAATATTCTTTAATTTTTATAATAACATAAATCTCGACAAATGACATTTAAAAGTATTTTTCGAAGAAAAACTATTTTGAGCTTCTAGTAAAGTGCCATTTCCGATTACCTTTAAATGTTATTTTTTCGAGATTTATGTTATTATAAAAATTAAAGATTATTAAATTTTCTATTGGTTTGCATTAATACGTTTTCTATATATTTTATGGATAAATTTATAAAATGGGCCTATTCTGTAACTCAGTGGTTAATTTTTAACCATTGGTTAATTTTTTTAACCAATGAAATATGTTGACATATAACAAAAAAAGATTTTTAGTTATCAAATCAATATCTATTGGATAAAAATTTTAACCAGTGCTTAAAAATTAACCACCGAGTTACAGAATAAGGCCCAAAGTATCTATAATTTAAATCACAGAGTTTGCGCTTTAAACAAACACAACTAATTAATTAGACAGTTCGTATCTCAAATGTACGTAACTGACAGATAAATGCCACTGTCATAGAACTAATCATTTCAAATTAATAATAGTAACGTTTTTAAAAGAAAATAGTAAATAGAACCATACCTATATGGAATGGATTTTAATACAGTTTCTAATATAACTAAATATGTAAGTATGTATATTTAAATTAATAAAAATTAAATATCGGGATGTGTTGTGTTGACCGTATCAGATTTTTTCATATATTTGTATTTCTAATAATAATGATAATAATATTACATAGATTAGAAAGATAATTTATTCACTTACTGGTGTTGAGAGTAACAATGATCTGTCACCTTTAACACTGGTGTTAAGTCTAAAAACAAACATTAAAAAGCCTTCTTTTAATAGTAGAATAATTATTTGGAATCCAATCTAATTGTTTAAATCGTAGAAATGGGCTTTAGGATCCAGGAGAAATTTATTTAAACGAAGAAAGAATTGTGAAAAATTCCAGCGAGGTCCATGAATTTTTCACAATTCTTTCTTCGTTTAAATTAATTTCACCTGGATCCTAAAGCCCATTTCTATGATTTAAATTCTTTTAATAGTTTTTGTAATTTATACACAAGTGAGTTAAAATAATAAACATGGTTTATATTTTATTCAATTTTGAAGAAATCATAATAACAACAATTATGAATTTAATTTTGACAAAATAAAAAACTAATCAATTAGGTAAGGTAGTATTCTGTGCATGACAATCATCGTTGTTAAAATGCCTTAAAATTCAATTAGAGTGATTTAATTTTTATTTAATTCCCTAGCAAATAAACACTTGGGATTGGACAACACTAGGCGTTTTAGCAGGACCAGTTTAACGGGACGGGTTTACCGAGAAGAAAACAACTTATTGTTTTAAATGAATGTATCGACACCAATACGGTTGCGGTCCGGTTATCGGATACTATCACAGCATGTTGCGGTTTGACGGGATGGTGATTTTGCCGCATGACAACTACAACACATTGAAAATAATGCGAACGTTCACAATTTTCCGGTTTAGTTTTTTAATACAAAACTTATATTGTTTGGAATCGAGTGTCCGAATTTGATTGTCATTGCTGCCGTCTTGTTTAACGGAATTATTGTATTCGCTGAATGCAGTTTTACCGGTCCCGCTAAAATGCATAGTGTAGTCAAAGTCTTATAGTTGTTGTTGTGTATTAATAATGACAGTTTAAAAAGTGAAACCTAAATTGAATAAACAATATTACGGGTACAGTATGAAATTAAACATTCATTCGGGATTTAAACCCGAGATGCCTGTGCCTGATTGCTAAAGACTATTAACAATTTTTTTTTAATCTAATGATAAATGCACCATTATTTTCCTAGCTACATGGGATTTAGGATATTTCACATGCATTATACATTATTTAAACACTAATAGGATCAGAAAGTTAATTTACGAAGTCGGAAATAGAAAAATCATATTTTTATATTTTGCGTTTATAATGAAATCATTACGATACGCAATTTTTTCTTTTTAGACGGTTGGTACTACATGACCTTTCTTTAACCCATTTTTACCTAATTTATTTTTAGTTAATTGACAATTCATTTTAATAATATAATGTCGAAATTATTATTATTATTTTTTTATTTAGGGAAGATTATTTACATGAATATATATATATATATATATATATATATATATATATATATATATATATATATTGAAATAAATGCTTCATTTTGGTAAAACAGTACCTTGGTATTAATCTGACCTAAATTTTGAATATAATAGATATTTTTTGATTAACTATTTCATAAAATAAGGTGACTAAAAGTGAAAAGTTTTAAAAAATGTCTCATTTTACACCACTTTACCATACATTACTTATTTATATATTATACTGAAACTCCAAATTCAATCTGCCTACCAATAAATTATATTATAAACATCTGGTCCGAGATATTATCATTATAGACAAAAATATGTTTGGTCGCGCAGCAAAATGGTTTAGAAACGGTGTATCTCTCGAGGTTCAGATGTATGAAATATTAATCTGTGATAAAAGCGTAGGCGATGTTAAAAAAGTTTATCATGGAGTGCCAGAAACAAAATAGTTATTTATTAACAAGTGAGTAAAAAATATTTTTTTAACAAAAGGAAAATTTGCAGAAGTCCAAGACGGAGTACATACGACCACAGAAAACAGCAAGCTTGCTGTGATACGACCTAATGTCATATTAGTTCGGCCGTTTAACATGTTCAACAAATTATAAAACCTGCACAAATGGTGAGAAATTTCTACAAATATCTTTCGACTAGTTTAAAATACAGATTTTTACTTATAAAAACTGAATATGTTTTTCAACTATTCCGCTATTTCATATTTGGTTACATCGCCTTTATTAGTAAAATCAGATTTAATTCTATTAGGCATCCCTAAGCCATGCACATTTTCCTGTAAATATTGTCCCATACATCTTGCAAGATAGATTTTAGTGTACGCATTGGATTTTTACGAAGTTGATTTTCATTGTACCAAAAGTAAAGCGTGTTGATATACAAGCTATCTCGACAAGTAGATGATCCGTAAAATACGGGTCGAACTATTAACACCAGTCATTTGGCCCACAGTTTTTTAAAAGTTTTAAGTCTATATTTAAAGTAGCCAAAAGAATTTTGTGGTAATTTATAACAATTTGTGTAGATTTTATTTGTTTAAAGTGTCAAACGGCCGAATTTGGGCTTGTAAATCCTTTGAGTTGCATATAATTTCTTTTTCGACGTCTACAATAAAAAGATAAAGAATTTTGATTGTCTCAAGCCCTGTTGAGTTGACCAATGCACCTAATTTCCAATGTTTCCCAATCCCTGAACTCTTGTTGTGCTTCTGGTGAGATCGACTAATGGTTGCGTCTTCTCGAAGCCTTGTTGAGCCAGAAAATTAGCTCCCTTGTGCAAACCAAATAAAGTTACTACCACTAGTAGGTAACCAAGATGTAACAATTTTATATTACATTCCCATCCAAACGTATTCTCGTAGATGCATAACTGCTAACAGACCAAAAGTCATTATCATACACATATCTCATTGAAATCTCTATTCCACCAGATTAAAATATTATTAAAAGGGACGCCAACAAAGAGCTAAAGTATAAAGATTTATAAATCGAGATAAGTGGAATGTGTTAAACTAAATATGACATAATCCCAATAATAATAAACTGGATATATGTAGACAAAGAATTTGAAAATAATATGTATTATAGATTGTTTCAAGATATTTGCAAACGTACCTGCTTCGACTTACGCAGTGGGTGGCTTCCTAAATGGGCTTGATGGGTAACATGACAGGGTTGTAACAAAATATTTGAAATCCAACACACGAAATATTTGTGTGGAATTTAATATTTCACTTGAATTTTAAGAACTACACATCATAGAATATGACATTACACCAAATTTTCACAAATTATAAATAAAAACTGGCATATTAATTAGTGGGATTTTGAAAAAGTACCTCTAAATCGTTATCCCAAATTTTGCTAATCCTCCCCTGACCATAGGACCATAAATATTATGCTGTTTTGCGGTGTACCATGTTATTACGAAGGCAGGTAGATTTGAAAATATTTTGAAATACACCATACCCATCTGAATTCCAAAGAATTGTAATTTACGGAACAACCCTCATAATAAGAAAAGTATTGAAATGAATTCTTCCAATCTTGTGTAACATTGGCGCTGCGGCCAAGAAATTATAAACCCAGATAAGGAATCTTTAACTGCAATAATGAGCGAACCAAACCATATGAAGATAGCCATTACATTAGCTAAACAACCTCCAATCTAAAAGCAAAATGTGAAAATGAATATTAAAAATACCAATTTATTTATTTCGTATGGCTAATAAACGGTTAAATATTAAATAAAAGGACAAGAACATAAACAAGTAAGATATATAACATAACCAAAAATAACACAACGAAAAAAATATAATTGAATTTTTAAACCATTAATCCATTCAACAGCTTCTTCAGTAGCTTGATGAAGATTTTCTACTGAGAATCTCATCTTAGATAAGGGACACTCATTGATGAAGTGGCGAGTTTTTTTGAATGACCACACTCGCAGTTAGGTCTTTCTGCTATTCCCCAGATGTGTGTCCAGTACTTCTGCCATGCTGGAATTTAATTGTTTTGCTTGACTTGAACAAATCTGATGCAAGGGAAGTTGGCTGTTTTCGAAATACTAGAGCCATTCACGTAAAAATATAGACCAGTAGGGACAGCACGCACTTTAGAAATTTATCAAATGAGGCATTTGTTTTCGCTTTTCGCTGCGAAGCGAAAATTTGATAGCATGCGTGTCTCAAAATATTCGTCTGCAAGCGAACGAGTCGAGGCGAAACTATTCAACTAACGTCATTATTTCGTAACAATTCAATTCATAGCCAAATTGTATATTTATTATATACAACTGTCATAATATTTTCTATTTTAATAGTAAAAAAAACTCCGCAAATTTTCAAAATAAAAAGCGAATATAGAATTCTAAAGTGCATGCTACCAAGATTCGTCAAAGTAAAATCGCATTCGCCTGTTTTCTATGATAGAATTCTAAAGTGCATGCTGTCACCACTGACATTACCAGAAGAAAGCGATTACTTATTTAGTTGAAGTGCACGCAGATGAAATTATGGTAACCAGAGATGCAAATAAACTATTGAAATACAAAGATCTGGTCATAGAAATGTGCATATGGAAAACAAAAAATAATTTTTTTTTATTATAATTGGAGCTACGGGATATGTATAAGAAATATACCTCTAATGTTAATACATTCTCACGTAACCACAACGCATTTGAGATCCGGAGTACAAATATGGGACGGAACACATTATTGGAACAATTCTGACGTAACGCATCGAACCTGAGCGGCATGGTTTACAGCTGGAACGATGTGATATCCAAAGAGGAATAGCAGTTGATAGAATTGTCGTCTTTGCCAGCAGTCTCTAGGACCCTGATTAAGTACTTGACATATATCCGCTGTTTGTGTAAATAAAGGATAATGATAATAGTAACAATAATAATAGTAATAATAATCTTTTCTGCATACTCAAGTGTAAAACTATCTACCCTCTTAGCACCGAGTCTAGTGGGTACGTTTTTACAGCCTAGGCCGGTAATACATAGCAACGCCTATTGGGCTCGACCTGTGATGTACTACCTCGCCCGTAAATGCTGAGCTACCGGTCTAATGACGTAAAAAGCTATTATTTGTAATCTTAGACACGTGCAGAATAGTTCGATGCACCCTGGAAGAAAAAAGATGGCAAGGAAGGAAGTCAACCTGGGCCATCAATATCTTGATCTGGGAACAGAACAGAAGTGAAATACCCATTAGTTTCAATTTACAAAATTAATAATTTAAGACTTACCTATCAATTGTTGTACAATCTTGAAAGCTTCGCGGTATGTAATAGGTACTTACCTGTTACCATTCTATGTATAGATAAATGGAAAAATAAGGAGAAGTAAAAACAATAATATATCATTTTTATCGAAATCTGATTACCCCACTCAGCAATAGATATAAAAATGCCATTTTTATTTACATTTTCCAAAGTAGAATGAAAGAAACATTAATTGAATTTGATATATTATTTCAATACTATGATTTCATTCATTTTAAAAGAAACTTACAATCATCCTTCTTCTGTGTCGATACATCTAGAAGATAAAAATAAATATCTGAAAATTTAATATCGCATTAATATGAAAAACATTCTTATTTTGATATTTTCTGCCACAAAGTGAAATAACTGAAGTATTGTGTTGAGTGATTATATATTTCAATATAATAACGTTAGGTAGGCTTCGCGTCAGCACATAACAAATGACTGACTCTTCATTGTAAAATGAAAATATAAAACCGTGTAATGAATTTTTCGCTATATAGACATTCTGTCAGTGGCGATGGCCGGCTGTTGTGATTACCATAATTGACGCTTGACGTTTTTGACATCAAATTAATAATCAACGGATGGAAATTAACACAGGCGTTATGTAGAGTCATCATCAATAAATAGAATAATAGCAACAGCCCTTATGAATGAAAGCATCTACTCATCTGCTATTGATTTTAAATATTTATTGTAGTTTTATATCTAAACTTCATAAAATTAATTTACTAAACTCTAGGGTTGTTCAGTTCTTCTCGTACCTATTTATGTTATTTAAATTCTGCCTTTATCTAGATTATCTACATACTTCTTATTTTAAATAAGTATTTAACGAATATCCTCTTACCAAAATAATAAAATTTAGGATATTGAAATTTGACTATTACTCGTAATACAGTGGACTCCCCCAATCTTTCATTTGGAAATTTATTTTGGGTGACTTTTTTATCGTGAGGTTCTAGCAATGCATTTATGTTTGAATTCAATGCAAATGTTGTCATTAATTTCGCTTTCTACAATATTCTAATTGGCCATAAATGTGAAGAAAATTTAAAAGAAATCTAATTGATTTTCACATTTCGACTTTTTAATTCAAAAGTTTTCCTTTATTGCGATTAAAGTATTCACAGCTACTTTTTTAATGCATAACGTTAATACATAGTGCTAACAGATAATGCGTAACGAAGTTTGATATATGGCAATGCCCAAGACCATTCACAGCTAGTTTTTATATTAACACAATGCATAAACACAATGCATAGCAATAAAAAGTTTGCAAACCCCAAACTTTTATCCATTACGCATTATGCATTAAGTAAATATGTGACAGCTGTCAAAATGAATTTGCGAGAATTATCAAAATCTTCAATTTCGAAGAAAACATATAGCTGTATCTAGTGCTACATTTGTAATACCATGTGCTCAAATAAAATTAAACAAGGAAATACGCTTCAGCAATCCTTTCCTGCCATGATAGACTTCAATTTTGACAGGTAATTTGAATAAATGTCAACTATCAAGTAAATTTTGTTGCAGAAAATGCTATGTTTTTCTTAACCTTACGCATTAGCACTATGTATTAAAGTTATGTCTTATGCATTATCATTACGCATTCATATTTGGTATCAAAATATGATCAAAAACTTATTGGAAAATTTTTTGACAGCTAAAATTATAAGGTGCGTTCAATGAAGTAAGCAAATCTAGCACATGCTAGGTAAGCAAACGAGACTTGTTGCTTAGTGCGCTGAACGATTTGCTAGCTATATGACGAACTGTCATCCACAACTGTCATCGAGAAACGTATATAGATGTCAAATATAACATTGTGTAATTGTGTATCTGTTGTATTTCTTTTCTTGATCTGCGAACATATGGAAAATGAATTTATATATTTATTTTCAGATAGTGGGATTAATTTGGAAAATGCTGTATTGACTATAACAAAAATATTTCAGATTTAATAATGTTATAAACATCCATCACAAAATTCTCAAAGCCTTTTTTACATGTGGTTGATAGACACACACCATATAAAGAAATAGAAACATTTCAAGTTAACTTCATGTATGTAAAATTTGTATTTCCCGCCATTATATTTGACACTTAGCAAGACAAGCGAGAAAATTGTGGCTTGGATTGCTTGCGAGTAAATCAAGCAAATGCTAGGCTAGCAAAGTCGTTCAACAAATTTTACTTCCGGTTGCTTGTTTTGCTTGGCTTATTGAACGTACCTATTGTGTTGTGTACTGACATGTGACATATGAGCTTGCAACAATAAAATGATGGGGCAGTGGAGAAGCGGTCAAGCAGAAGCGATATTGTCGCGACCCTGAAAAAATTCTGCAACTGCAAACTACAGTATAATTCCAGCAAGTGATGGAGTGGCAGATGCATTATAGAAAAATCAGTGAATGTATTTATATTATACACATTGTTATTTTTTTATCACTGTGTATACTATGTAGTTTGACTCGAATAAATAAATAATAATAATTACGCATTAAAAAAGTAGCTGTAATTGTAGCTTAATAGTATAATCTGAAATTGAAGCAGTGGTAACCGCGGTAATAGTCGTGGTTACTGAAAAAATATAGCCAGTTGCAACATTTCGGAGTGCAATGGTTACCCTGGTAATTTTTAATAGTTATTTTTCTTTAAATAAATGAGTGCTATGATAATATTATTTGAAATTATTCTGAAAAGTTATTATAAATAAATTTATTTCTAAGTACCTACTTATGAATGAACAACTTGATGTCTTGTTTTTGTTTCGCTGTTTATAATAAAACTAAAATAAATATAAAACTAATTATTTATATTTTGAATGATTATAAATAAGTACATTTATTGTATACAATATAATTCCATATTCATCCTTAAATATGCTATCCTAAACTTCAAACTTTCAAATATTATTTCTTTCGTTCTTTTATGTATCTATCTTTCAAATTACCAGCCGTAACCGAGGATGAAGCTTGGTTACGCTGGTAACGAAAAAATAACCAAACCGTCAGTAACCGTGTTCCGATATTCCACCGGTTGCTGAAAAAAGTTACTCTGGTTCAGTTTCGGAATATTTTATAAGTGTGTACATGATGCATAGTTTCAAAAGTTTTATTTTCGAATTGTTCCCATTTTTCTTACGTGTTGTGGAGAGTTTTTCCTCTGCTACTGATTTCAAATTTCAAAAATCGTAAAAACATAAATAGTTAAGTTCCTAAAACTATTAACTATTTCTTACGTTTTAGTGGTTTTTGACAGTTATTACAAAATGGTGATGTACGCTTGCTTTCATTATCAGCTCTTGAAAATGTACTTAAAAATTTAACAAATCTTCAACAAAGTTGTCTAATTTATTGTTTATTAATTTTTAATATAATAATAATAATTAAGCTCTACCATGTGAAGACATGTTTGTAAATGTTGTATTTAAAACTAAAATAATTCACAACAAATTGTACGTATTCATTATTGTATTACAGTGTCCTGAGGATGGATAAAAATAAATCCGAAAGTGTGACAAATTAAAAAGTGTACTTCACTTAATATATATATATATATATATATATATATATATATATATATATATATATATATATATATATATATATATATATATATATATATATATATATATATATATATATATATATATATGAACCATTTTTTTCTATTACTTATAATAAAAAAGTTAAAGGAAGGGGGGCGACTCACCCTGTATATATATATATATATATATATATATATATATATATATATATATATATACAGGGTGAGTCTGGGAAGACGCCCCCCTTCCTTTAACTTTTTTATTATAAGTAATAGAAAAAAATGGTTCATATAAAAGTTTTATTATTTTACATATACTATTTGATGGCAGATGTAGATATTTTTTATAAAGTCAGGTTTACAAGATACGACTATCAACTTTTATTTTTTAAATGGCAATCTATAATTATTTTAATAAAATAAAAACCCCCATTTTTTTCTCTTTTCAACGATGTATTACTTTTTATTAACGTATTTGAAAAATTTCGAGAAAAATAAGATAATTTAGAAATATTAGAAATAATTTTTAAACAAATATTATAGGTGGCTATGTGAAAATAAACAAAACGTAACAATGTAAAACAATTAAATTAATGTCAAAAAAAGTATACATTTGTTTGTTACTTAATTTAACTTATTTTGTAAATAAAAAAAAACATTTTGAAATGTTTACGAAGAACGAATTAATTGATATGATTCTAATATTTGATGAATCGACTGGTATCATAAGAAGAGCAAAAAGAATTTACCGGGAGCGGTTACCTAGACGTCGGCAAACGAGTTTAAGAACACTGAGAAGGATGACATGAAAAAGCGTATTCGAAATGTTTTTCAGAATATTTCGCGAAACATGCTGGCAGATGTTCGAACACATCACGTTCAATGCTTGAATTTTTGTATTACAGAACATGGTCGTAATTTTGAACATTTATTTTAAGTTGTTTTTGTTACTAAATTTGTTATAGTTTGCTAAGTTGTATAGCACTGTTACGTTTTGTTTATTTTCACATAGCCACCTATAATATTCGTTTAAAAATTATTTCTAATATTTCTAAATTATCTCATTTTTCTCAAAAATTTTTAAATACATTAATAAAAAATAATACATCGCTGAAAAGAGAAAAAATGGCGGTTTCTATTTTATTAAAATAATTATAGGTTGCCATTTGAAAAATAAAAGTTGATGGTCGTATCTTGTAAACCTGACTTTATAAAAAATATCTACATCTGCCATCAAATAGTATATGTAAAATAATAAAACTTTTATATGAGCCACTTTTTTCTATTACTTATAATAAAAAAGTTAAGAGGGGGGGCATCGTCCCAGACTCAACCTATATATATAATGTTTTTATATGCTACTATTATTCACTATTTTGACAGTGATATTTTATCAATATCACTATATACCTATACTACTTTGAGTATTGTGACGATTGTCACTAGATTTGGATTTAATTTTCGTGTTTAGCATTGTAGTCTTGTGGTTAACAAGTTAGTTTTTCTGCTAAAGTTTATAAATTCAAATCGAGGTTCAAATCCCACCAGTAAAAATGTTGTTTATATTTTTTATTATTTTGTATTGGTTGAAATTTTGCATACAATGTAATTGTTTTGTTATATTGTATGTCATTTGTTGTAAAATGTATTGTTGTGTTATTGTTTAAAGTTGCAAATGTTTATAAATTTGTTACTTACCCGTCAGGTATCGCGTAGTCGAGTGGCTAGTGTGCTCGACCAGCATGCTGGGGATCGTGGGTTCGATCCCACTTGAGTTTTTTTTAAATATTTTTATTTCAAATAGCAAGTATTTGCAGGATAATTAGAATCGTGTTTAAACATATTTTTGTATCTTTAACGGTTTTTCGGGGTATAAATACGGGCCCAAGCGACAGTTTTAGGCAGACAGTGTGTGCTGTCTCAAGAGAGCGTTAGCTCTTCATCGAGTCGGAGACAGTGTGTGCTGTCTCAAGAGAGAGTGAGTGCTCTCTCGGGGTGACGGTGTGTGCCGTCTTCCGCGAACCTGGTGAGTGCCGGGCGAGCAGTAGGTTAGGACCTTGGCTGCCTCTGACTCAGTGCTGTTGGTGTGTGCCGGCAGCTCGTGAGGGAGTGCAGAAGGTGCCTTGTACGGCTACGGATGCCGCCGTAGCCGGATGTTAAAGCTAGTGTAGTGTAGTATATATGTACATTTTTTTTTATTCAGTTAATTTGTTGTTTATCTTCTTTAGCTATTATTATTTACTATTTATTTTAACTGTGATATTTTATTTATATCACTATTTATATTTCAATATTTATGTAATATCGAGCACGCTACTGAAATTTTTCGCACCAATTGTGCTTAAGGTAGGCATGGCCAAGTATGCGCGGCTCTTCGCCAGCACCGGTGACTTTTGCTGTACCTTATTTCAGCCAAATAAGAATCAGTAAATTTTTCTGGCAGAGTTCATTGAATAATATCCTTTAGAACTAACTGAAAAAAATAATTATTTAGAGCAAGATTTGTTGATAAGGCTTATTGAACAGACGTAGAAAAAATAGGTTGTATGTTGTATGTCACTTCTGCAAAGTGCGTCGCTTTTGAAATATTCTAATTTCTTTCTTAAAATACAAAGTATGACTTTCAAGTTTAGGTACATAAATAACTATTATTATATAACAACTTATTGCTCACTCTAGCACTCTATTAATTCATTATTTCATACTATGAATAAGTAAAAATAAAACTTGTAGACCGTATAATATTTTGAGTATTAGTGGATTCATAGAGATTACCATAATTGGTACATGACGGTTTTGACAGGAAATTATGAATTTAGGCAGGAAAATTAGCAGTGGATCCAATTTTCCACACTGATCGATAGTTATTGAATCTCTCCGGGAGGACATTTACATTCGCAAACACCTCTGACCGCAGACCGCTGCAGGTTTAAAGTCATTGTCATGATTCTATGAAATGTAATCATCGCTTGTCACTGATCGAAATTTGCATCGGTTATTGCTCATTCATACATACACAAATTCATTTACCCGTCTAGCAGTTCTGTTTACGTAATTAACTTGATACTCAACCGACGCCACTTTATATCCTATAGATTTTAAGAGGAAATACCAGTCATTTATGATGCAAATTTTGTAATAAAAAGATAATAATCCAAAATTATGTGATGCGTTATCGATGTCGGTTATGATAAAATATGTATATATTTCAGTGGATTTCATAATTAATTGTCGTACAAAAGTGACCCCTGAAAAGCATTTTACAATAGTTTATGTAAGGCCATAAAGTGACATGTAATTAAAAATCTTCCTTGGTAAAAAACGTATTATTACAAGGGGTGGTTAGAGCTCTAAAGCTTTGTTGAATAAGCACTTTGTACAAAAATAAGAATTAACGCTCTTACACGATTTGCTTTTATTTCATGAAGAGATGCCAATTTTTTTATTTTCAGGCATTTTTGAACTTTATAATTTCATAAATTTGTCAGAGCCAACTATGACCACAATTTAAAAATTCAATAATGATATACAGTCGAATTTCGATAACTCAAACCATGACTTGCCACAAAAAAAGTTCGAGTTTTCAAGACTTCGGGTTATTAAATAAAATGCATATGTATAAATATTATTTATTTATGTATGTATGTATTTATTCGAGTCAAAATCACTTACCTTATGATATATACAAATTGATATATGTATACAGATCAAAGTTATAAACATTTTTTTAGTGTAAAAAAGTCAGTTATTTGTGATTGACGAGAGAATTTTTTATTTTGATTTTCAATAAAAAAGCTTCAATGTTATTTAAACCATTATACAGGGAATCGGTTGTATGGTCATTGGTTTTTAAATATAACGTAAAACGCTCAACGAATTTTCAACCAACTCGTTTGAAGGTGGTTGCTGCAAATCTATCATATCACTTTCGCTGTCATCTGTATTGTCGCGCTCTACAGATTCGGATTCAGATCTGTAGAGCTGGAGAATATCTTCATCTGTGGGAAACTCCAAAGTAACAGTATCATCATCCACATGTATAAAATCATTTAAGGTGTCACATTTTGGTGTAATTTTGACATTTTTCCAAGCTTCATATTTCAATTGCAATTGAATTTCTTCCTCTCGTTTTTCATTCATACGTTCACTTATAAAAATCAAAGGAATTTCATCCTTTTCCTCAGAATACTGACCAAAGCCGGCTTTTTTAAAACAATTAGAAATTGTCTCAAGCTTAACGTCGATATTCCATGTATTGGTTATATCATCAACACAGTTCATTAATGTAATGTTAGTTTGTTTGTTTTCTTCAAAACATTTGATAGCTTTATTCAAAATTCTGCGGCGATAATGACATTTTACATTTTGTATGACACCTTGATCAAGTGGTTGCAACTTAGATGTCATATTAGAGGAAAAAAGCAAGTTTGATAAATTTTAATTTTTGTTGGATGTCTTTAATTAACAAAATATATGTTTGAACTTCAGTAGTGCAGAAACCGAACTGCCTCCATCATCATGTTATAAAAACACCCGTTACAAAATCACGTAATTAGGGGATTTCCCCCAGAATTCGACTAATTGAAGCTGGCGCCAAATATTCTGTTCGAATTATAAAGATATTCGAGTAATCGAAGTTCGAGTTATCAAGTAAAAATTACCCATAATTCTCACTCTTGGCGCTATTGCCAACCAGTTTGATTCGAGTTATCCAAAATACTAGTTATCGAAGTTCGACTTACTGAAGTTCGACTGTATATCTAAAAAACCTTATTCAATTATTGGAAATTTGTAAAATTTAACTTTTTTATTTTGTTTTATTATTTTCTTCCGAAAAAAAGAAATACACCACTAAAATGGCCTCCAAATGGCGATTTTTGAACTTTTAAATGTTTATAATAAAACAAAGTTTGACATGAACAATACTAATTATCAATAATCAGGTCCGGTGGCTCAATGGTTAGAGCAACGGCTCTCAGCCATGAGTATGCTATAGGGGTCCTGGATTCGAATCCCACTAAGGCATGGATGTTTGGGTATGTAAACCTCTCTGTAATTGGGATTTAATCCTGTTGAGAAGTTTTTTTTTTTAAAAATATGTATGTAACAAAAGAGTGAGAATAAATTGTAAATAATTTGACAGATTTTTAGAAAACTTGTTGCCATTTGGCAATAATCACTAAAGCTGGTAGGGCTTGAGTGGCTAGTGCCAAATGGCAACAAGTTTGAGAAAATTATTTTCAAATTTATCGAACTCTGGAATTATATTTAATTAGATTATTTTTTGATCCACAAGTTTCAAACAACGGAATCAGGGTGCCATTCTATTGTAACCCTATCTACTGTCGTGATTAACTAACTTCATTCATTTACATTCCTCAGTTGGTAAATCTGTTTTGACAACTAGATCACACTTTTACAATCCAAAAGATATAATTACTAATTAGGATATTTCTAGAAGTGGTTTCTATAATTTTTTGGTTTATTTCATGATCAGATAAATAAAAATAAATAAATAAATATATCATCACGGCATATTACCCATTGCTGAGTGTGCCAATCTGCTTTGTACACAGATATCGGAAATGATGATGACATATTTGTACCGTGCGGGCGTTTACCAGGCGTCACTTCACGGGCACTCATTGCTCATTGCTTTTTAGCTCATTTTACTTATGTGTTAATTACTATCTGATATATGTCAATAATAACGAAAGCTACAGAGATTATTACAGGAAATAATCTCTAGAGCCTTATTATCAGCACAATAATGACAGAATTAGTTAAAACGCACACAAATGGAACATTTCATTGGATGTAAAAAATGTCAATAAATAATATTTAATTTTGAATTAAAGTGGACCTTATTTGCCTCCATCACATTTTTTCCATGCTAGGTAGATACTGAAATGCCTTCCAAATGGGGCAACTATTGTCTTATTTTAATATTTCCTTATTTTATATAGTTTCTGGGTTCCATTTTAGGTTACATACCTTATGATACATTAGTAATATACATATGAATAAAGTTCTCATGTGTAACAGAATTATTTAATTTACCTATTTTTAATAATAGTTTTATAGGAAAGTATAAATTTAATTTTTAAATTTATTGTTCATTCATTATATATTTTACGTATGCGAATGTATTCAATTATTGTGCAAAAAATATACGTATCATCTTATTTCTTTCTATTAATTGCGTTGTATAGACACACCGTATCCAGATGGGTCCACGATAATGGGAGAGTTGAAGGAGGTTGGGATGTGTACATAAAATATTGTAAACTTTCCTATTTTGTCTGTGTTTCGTTTGCAAAAAGAAAACAGATTATTTTTTATAAAAAAAAAACTAAAATATTGGCCGCGAGCAGACACTTGACTCGAGCGACCTTAAAGGGCCTGGAATCAGCTGATTTGTGTGTTCTTGTCACTTTGACAAAACTAATTTTTTGGCTTATTTTAAAATGTTAAATAGTTATGTGTTTAAATAGGCACTAAAATACCAGATTTACAGTAGAGATTGTCACCTTGGCAATGAATGCTGTCCAAGCTCTGAAACTGTGTTCAGTGCCGTATATACAAATTTGGAATCCTGTATATATCAAACATGTACAAGCTCTGGAGAGTATACAGAAACAAAATTATAAGGTATTGTTGTGCTTAATTCTACCATCGTCGCATTGATACAATCTGTAATTACTCCACCTGTCTAATTGAGTTCAATGTTATTTATTTGGACTGCCGTAGAAAAATCCAATCATGTTTATATTTCTATAAACTTGTAAATAATTTAATTGATGATGCTCATTCGCTATCTTGCCTAAATTTTGGGGTACCTCGCTTAGGCTCTCGGCGTAAATTAACTTTCATGTACAGAACACCTAGAACAAACTATGAACTTCGATCTCCAATTAGACAGTTGTGTGCTACATTCAACGCTGTGTCCATATACATTAACAATCTTGACATTTTCTATGATTCTTAATCCAAATCTGGAAAACAAATTATGAACTATTTCTTGTCTGATCTTTAGCAATTAAATAGAGTTATTTCTATATCTAATATTGTCACTTCATTATATCAATTTTTTCTTGTAACTACACTGTATTTATCCTTGTTTTTGTCAATAATCCTCTGTAATTGGGAACATCTGTTCTTGTTGAGTGATTACTTATAAATAATAATAATAAATAATGACACATTATTTTTTTGCCGATTTTAGAAATGATATAATGAGGTTGGGATGTGTACATAAAATATTGTAAACTTTCCTATTTTGTCTGTGTTTCGTTTGCAAAAAGAAAACAGATAATAATAAATAATGACACATTATTTTACCTCATGATACGTAAATTTTAAATGGCACAAAATTGACCCCTGTGGTGCGCTCTCCACGCCAGCAATGAGTGCCCGTGAGGTGACGCCTGGTAAACGCCCGCACGGTACAAATATGTCATCATCATTACCGATATCTGCGTACAAAGCAGATTGGCACACCCAGCAATGGGTAATATGCCGTGATGATATATTTATTTATTTATTTATATAAATTTAGTGATTATTTTAATATCTATTTTGATAGTTCTCACCATCAAATTACATTGCTATGCGTTTGTGGAATGGTTGCTATGCGTTTTTATAGCGGTTGCTATGGCAGTAAAAATGACATTTTACAAATTGTTAAGCTGTTAGAAGTAAGAAAGAGGAAAGCTAACTGGATTGGACATATTTTAAGGCGGGATGGGGTACAGAAAATTATTAATGAAGGGAAAATATATGGAAGAAGAAGAAGAAGAAGAAGAAGAAGGAGAAGAAAATTTGGAATGTTAATTGAAATTAAGGACGGACAAAATTACGAGAGGCTGAAAAGGGACGCACAGGACAGATTAGCTTTGAGACAACATTTCCGTTGAGATCTGTTGGAGGACAGAATTTACATAATGATGATGAAGCTCGTAGCTGTCAAAGAAATCGCACTTTTGGTGTCAATCGGCAAAAAAGTTATATATATATATATATATATATATATATATATATATATATATATATATATATATAAAATGACTATTGGGCAATAATTAATAATATGTAATAATTAATATTTTCATATGTAATATAACAAGTGATATGATTATCATCGATGATATTCTCGAGTGAAACCGAATTGCAGACTTCTCGAGTCCGAAGGACGAGTGAAATGTGCTGCTTCGGTTTCACGAGCAATATCTTCGATTATTAACCATATCACGAGCTTATATTTAATGAGAGAATATAATGAATTTTTGTGACACATTATGTGTGCTGCTAACCTAACTTTTAATATATTGTATTACGACATGGTTTCATCGTTGTTGATATCAACAAAACGATTTTCGCACTTTTTTATGCTCAAAATTAACTCTCAATGTTAAATATAGAAAACAAATCCCTTAGTAACGAATATAAATAAGGTAATATTTTTTTATTTTTTCTTATAGTGATTTGTGCTTTTTTATATTAAACTTACAAAATGAAAACTTATTTTCATAATATTTAAAAAGTTAGGTACCATCACGGCTCATTTCCTGAAATATTCAGTGTAATCTTCATTGAGACTAACTTACAAACATTTTTTAAATTTTGACTTTCTTGTTGATGGTTTAGTTTTACATTTTCAGTAAATATTTTCACTTGAACGTGTTCAATAATTTGTTAATTACTGTTTATTTTTTCGTCCTTTTGAGCACTTTTATAAACATTTTCTATTTTTAGTTATTGATTAATACCTACACCGTGAATGATATATGTATAATAACACATTTTTGAAATACATATACTTATATTCCAACGTACTTTTATTTTTAATTTCGAGGACTGAAATGTTGAAATTGTCACGAAATCTGTTCACTGCAGTTCCCAATAATTGATTTAAGGGTACGTAAAATAAAATAGAAAGAATATTTTGTGTAACAGTAATATGATTGATTTTGTACGTGGTAGAAGTTAGGAAAGTTGTTTTAGTTTTTAACTGTCATATATAATTAAAGAAAATATAAGTATTTAAAAAAATATGTACCTACCTGTAAGTACTATATTATATTTTATTATGTAGTATATTTAATAATAAATTACTTTGGTACTGTATATATGGTACAAATTAGTAAAGACATATTTTATCAACAAGCAGAAATTTTTCTCCAACATCGATCTACCTTTAAAATTCTTGTTTAACTAAAATTAAAGATAATATTTGTGATTAACATTTGACATTTATATTTAATTTTATCTATTCTCATCAATAAAATGTTCCTTCAGTAACGATATTTCTGTAGAAAAGTACCCCATATATACATATGAAGTCTTTTACCCATATTTTTGAGAGTGACTGCTTTGTTTTTGTTTATTTCTTTATTTTATGGTCTTAAAAATATTAATTGCCTCTTTTTATTGTCCAAAAGCAATAACTTGCAATAATTGTCGGCCATCTTAGAAAAACCGTCTTTGCAATAGCAAAATGCACAATAAGTATAATCACAAGAAATAACAAAATTACCAACACACAACAAAAACGAAGCACGATTTATTATCGACGCCAAATCACTTTAATCACATGAATGAGAGAATGACATGAAAATTCAAATAATTGAAAATGACACTCGTTACCGCGGTTACAATACAGTTTCTATTTCATTTTTTGCCGGAGATAGCTTATACCCCTCCTAAACACGGACGACAATGAGATAGCGAATAAAAGTCTCATATATGCAATGTTTGTACGACAAAGATGATTGATAAAAGTTTTGTAATTCTTGCATCAGAAATTGATGACGTGAGGATCAACTGGGAGGTATAGAGTGTATGTACCAAGCAAATACACCGACTAGATGAGAAATAAACAAGTATGCAGGCAAGTTGTGTGCAACATTTAAGATGTTAATTATTACACATACGTCTTTGCGCAGTAGAAAAAATATAATATTCTTGAGTGAATTCAACTAGATATTTAAATTTAAATTTATTCCTCTTAGGGCCAGTTGTACAATCAGGGGTTAAGGTAAGGGTTAGTATCTAACAGCTGGTTAGTCAAAAAATGTGTTGTACGATAACAGGTTAAGCGTAACCATGGCTCTTAACCAGAATATTTTTAACTTTAGAGGAAATAAGAGGTTAATGATTTAACAAAGTATTAACGCATGACATTTGACGTTTGTTTAACTATTTGTAATGGCTTTTCGGCGACGTTTGGTAGTTGAATCTGATTCTGAAGATGAATTATTAGAAAATATGTTTTTAAGAAGTAGGAAAGCCAAGAGAATTAGACAGGGGCCTGACCATTTTAACAAACTTGACGAAACTGATTTTTTTACATTCTTTAACGAAACCAACAGTGCAGCTGTTATTAGGTCAAATTTACCAAAATTTGTCTCATAAAACAGATAGGTACGCAATTAAAATTCTTTTATAATTTACCATTAAATTATACATTTACATATAATTTATAGAAATTTTTACTATTGACGTTGAGATTTTTGGCATGTGGCGACATGTTAATATGCACTGGGGACTTCGCTGGTATAGAAAAACTAATATTTTTTAAATAATTTGTTACAGTTGTCAAAATTTTTTTTTAAAATATTCAGCAGGAAGCGAAACATCGGCTTTTGATCACTTACTTCTTTTATCCAATACTTGATCCAATAACCAAGAAACTTCATGCACTTTAGGTATATAATAATTTATTTACCTTATCTTTTGTTGTGATCGCATCGGTTTTTTTTTATTCTCTATTATATCTTTACTGGGCGACAAAATCCACTAATTTTAAACAATCATCTTGCATAGAATTAGGTGTTCTATTATGCTTAGTTTTTGACATTTTGTAATTTTAATTTTTATGAAAACTGACGTATATGTCAAAATTGCAACAAAATAAAATTTATATTTTGTTTTGTATAGTATAATTTGGAAAAACTGATCCAGTGTTAATTGACAGACTGCTAGGTAACCTTTAGAAAAGTAGAAATGGTACAACCACGGTGTATTATCTTTTGTCAGTTCTATGTATGTATTTTGTACAAATTCCATACAGAAATGTTTCTATATTTCCAGTCAAATTATTAAACAGCATATGTCAAATGCACTTGACATTGACACCTTTCAATCAGAAATTTATCTTAGTATCTGTTTCTGTGATTATAGTGTAGTTGGCTGCCGCTAAATTGCACATTTTTGCATCTTAAAAAGACTATATTTCTCTTTATTTGATCTATACCCTGTTGTGCATCTTGTAGCAAAACATTTTTTGTCAAATGGTAACGGGTCGCGTTAGCGCCATTTTGTTTCCCAGTTACTTAGCCATGTCAACGCACTTGTGCTCTCACCTATAGATACTACACCGTGGGTACAACTAATTGTGTTTTTTAACAAGTGGTTAGGTTAACTGTATGTTACGTAACCGTAGATACTAACTGTGTATTGTACAACTGGCCCTTAGATTAAAAAGAACTCCATTATTAAAATATTATTTATCATAAAGATTTTGCTTATTTAGTATATAAAGTACTTCTACTATGAAAGTAAGTGATGGAGGAAAATGATTATAATGAGTATAATATTCTCCATATTTGTTTGAGCGCATCAGCGAAAAAAACAATTTAAATAATGAGTTTAGTTATCTTCTTGACTTCCTGCTGACACATGCAATTCTGATGCAGCACACACTGAATGCTTGACTCCGGAATCCGGGATCCGCTGCTCGTGCCGTGCCGTGCCGGATAATGAATATGTAAGCACAGCTTTCCGCCATCCGCAGATTAAACTGGCAATATACCCACACATTTCAATTTGCGAATGCGTCGCGATCAGATTGCGACAAACCGAATCAAAGGGAAGAACGCTTCGTTACGAGCTATTTTGTTCTAATTCACGGCACATGTATAACAAAAATCTGATGTGGCCAGCACATAACCCCTCGCCAGATATTTTAACTGGTTATACGCATAAAACGAAAAATATTTTTAAATACAAATACATATATTCATGTCTCACTACACAATCTTCATAATGATGTACAAATATTTTTGACAGTGGCATACAAATATTTTTGACAGTGACATTTATGTGTTAATTCAAATTATTTTATATGCATTTCGTTATTTCTAAATCTATAGAAGATATAATAATGACTTTGTATTTATCGAATAAAGAATTTAACGTTCTTTAATATAAGTATTTATGCTCTGTTCCATTTAAGCCATTCAGTAGATGGCACTGGCAACATCGCAAATCTGAAGTAGCCGAAATTACATTGGATAAACTTGTCTCTTGTCTCTAATTTCAGCCAATCACAGAGGTCAAAACTATTCCCTATGCTTCGCAATACTGAATGGCTTAAATAGAACAAGGTATACATAAATTTTCGATAAATAATACTTAGATGATTTTTTCTTGTAACTACTACTTCCGGTTGTCCAATTGTTATCAAAACTTAAGCAACTCTTCCCATTATTGTTAGATTGAGGAATCCGTAGTTAAAAATGTCTTAAGTTTTACAGTACAACACCCACACAACACACACGCAACACACACAACAACACACACAACAACACACACAACAACACACACAACAACACACACAACAACACACGCAACAACACACACAACACACACACAACACACACACAACACACACACAACACACACACAACACACACACACAACACACACACAACACATACAACACACACACTCACACACACACACACACACACACATGCGCGCACGCACGCACGCACGCACGCACAGATAAAAAGGTAAATGATTTGTCAAGTGATTTAGATTTAATTTGGACTAATACGATTAGCACACTTCAAGTTTATTGCGGACAAATAAACTCAGATAATGTTTAACGATGAGTTTTTAGTATTTACGAATAATTTCCTATTTATTATAAATGCTGTAACATCATATAAAAAGGATTT
The DNA here is from genome assembly GCA_963082715.1 of Harpalus rubripes. Lineage (NCBI taxonomy): Eukaryota > Metazoa > Arthropoda > Insecta > Coleoptera > Carabidae > Harpalus > Harpalus rubripes. The sequence continues at coordinate 18,143,973 of OY720454.1, read as the reverse complement.
TACGAAGATTGCATTTAACACTTTAAATATTATTTGAAATATACAAGGTAAAATAAAATAAGAAAAAACGTTTAATAAACAAAAATGTAATTAAAATCATATATTTTATAATTAAAAACTTTTACAAACACAAGCTGTGTGTATTCGCGTGGAAAACTTGGTATATGTACAGCGTGTCTCATTTTCGAAGTTTTTTATAAGGTATCTCGGTTAATATTAACGATAGAGCAAAACTGTGTGCACATTCCATAGTCAACTTTTCGAGAAAAAATTAATAGTCACCCCAGGAATTTTTCATCTTCTTTTGTTTCTAACCTGAGCTACGGGCAAAAACTCATATTTCGCTAATTTCGAAAATATCACATATATTATTTATCATGATGGAGAAAAATTGTTTTAACAAAATTTGAACCGTTTTTTAGGTAGAATAAAGTGGCATAATTATTTTTTCGAAAAAAAGTTGAGCAAATTACAAAATAATGTATATTTAAATTACTGCAATATTATACACGGTGTAAATAAATAAGTGCATTAAATTTAACCAGTAATGTAACTCGACGAGAGCAACAATATTTCTTAATAACTGTTTTTTCTAAGTCTTTTAGATTTCGAGTTAAAATTCTTTAAAGATTTGCTGCATATTTCGGCGCGCGCCCATGGAGAACAAATGACAGCTGTCGTATTCAAGTGGGATACAAACAGCTCAAAAATCGTCGGTTATCGGTTACACTTGCAGACACAGTAATTAATAAACGAATCAACGGAAATAACATTTATTATTAATTAATTCGTAATAGTACAATTTTTAAAATAAAGAAATTTAAATTTTGGATAACAAAATTATAAAGTTGTGTATTAAACCAGACTTTTTAATCATCTGTGAACAGTGGAAGACAAGGAGGGGCGAGGTGAGGTAACGACAGGAAGAGCAAAAGCATAGTTATTAGGTTTTGAGATGATTATTTATCGTCGATAAATCATAATAGTTTAAATACGTTATTCAAAAAATGTAAGTACAAACTTTTGTCCATCTAAAAGAGGTACTTGAGTACCAATAATTAGTCCTCCATTTATTGTTCCCGCTCAAATATGTTTTAATGAAAATTTTTACAGCATTTTCGTCTGTCGAGATGTGTATTGTGCATAATAAATACACCTTCCCAAGTAAATTCAGTCTCATTCATGAACATTATAAGCCATTCCCAAAATCGAAGTCTGTTATGTGCTGAAAACAGAACTTTTTGCACATGTTATGGATATAACTGTTGCTTTTTTTAAAATTGTCATATGTGACACTCCGTATTGTGATGTGATAAAGATGTACAAGATTAACAAATGTGCGAATATTAAGAACAGAATGATTTGGTGATGATTTGGAAACGCTCCGTGTAAATGCGTTGGCAACTCCATGACACTGTCTTTATGTCAATCATGATGTCAAGTAAAATGTAGTACAGATACGAGTAAAAAAATAAATAAACCATAGGTAAGTAATTACAATGTCTGTGTACTCGCATTTTGACAGAATTTTACCTTATAAATAAGTTTATTACTAATGTCAAAATTTAATTGCAACAATTGACAGGACTGTCAATTGCTAAAACAAAATTTTCATAGCTAGTGTTACTGCATTCAATTATCACAGAAATATTTGGAACGACTCGTCAATTTACGGGGTGGTAAAAATGCTAAAAAAATATGCGATTTCGAGAAAAAGTTATTAAGAAATATTGTTGCTCTCGCCGAGTTATATTACTGGTTAAATTTAATGCACTTATTTCATTTACACCCTGTATATCATTACTAGAGAAATAATAGATATTTATACACCAAGTGAATTAAAATAATGTAAATTCATGAATAGAAAAGGGCCAGTGGGTTAAAATTTTTAAGTGAATAAACATTTTTAACTCACGTGGTTTATACAATATTTTATTTAATTTTCACGAAATAATAATAAAAACCATTATAATATTTACGAGTAATTTTAATAAAATAAAAAACTAATCAATTAGCAATCAAGTCGTATATTTATAAATTATAAACAAGCCCTATATTCTGTCATTTTTGTGGTGAAAAATAGTGAAAATGATTGTTTTATTTGTTGCAAAGTGATTCAAAATTTTGTGAGAGTGATTTAATTTCTTTTTTTAATTCACTAGCAAGTAAACACTTATTTATAGTTGTTGCAATGAAGTTAATAATGACAATTTAAAACTTCAAAATTGAATAAAATAAATTATTGCAATTAATTTATTACACTTTCTTTCTGACTTGAAATAAAGAGAAAAGGTCACCCAAACAACATCCGAACAAATCCGACACACCCGAATAAGTATATTCTTTGTGTAGGCAGAGTTTCACAAAGAAGGAGTACTTACTTGCATCCTATTTGCTCAAAAACGCACGTAGTAAAATATGCAGCGAAAATTCAAATAAATTTTTCCTGTATATAACAATTATGCTATTATTATTTTTAAAAAATCAACGCTTTGCAAACATACTTCCGATATTAACCTGCATTTAAAAATAATAAATATTAAAATCTATTAGCATTTGACTTTGGTTTCAATAATAATTTTTTTAAAATGCATGTTAATATGGGAAGTATGTTTGCATAGTAGTGAATTTTTAAAAAAATTTAATAGTTACAGAGATCTGGGGAACCGGGTTCGATCCCGACCGACGGTAAATATTTCGAATTTTAAATGGAACAAAAATGACCCTTGTAAGCGCCCGCACGGTGCAAATTATGGAACGCCGTTTTAATATTTATTCTACATTTAAAGATATCTTAAATTATTTAAAGACGTCAATAAATGAAATAAAGACGTCTTTAATTAATTTTTGGATATCCAAAATTGTTTTTAAGACGTCTTAAATTCAAATATTTATAGATATCAAAAATTCATTTTTAGATATCAAGAATTGAATTAAAGATATCAAGAATTAAATTATATATGTCAAAAATTGAATTAAAGATATCAAGAATTGAATTATGGATATCAGATCTCCTTAAATAACATGTCCAGAATTCGAATTTTTGATATCTTAAATTAATTTTGGATATCAAGAATTGAATTAAGGATGTCAAAAATGGAATTAAAGATATCAAAAATTCAAATACGGATATCCAAAATTGAATTTTGTTAAATTTACTTTTTGATGTCAAAAATTCAGTACCATTTTAAGATATCTAAAAATTTTGATATCTATAAATGTATTTTTGATATCCTTTATTCAATTCTGGATATCTGATATTCAGTTTTTGACATTCTAAATTATTTAAGGATGTCTGAAATTAATTTTAGACGTCCTTAATTATTTAAAGATGTCCATAATTCAATTTTTGATGTCTTTTAATATTTAAAGATATCTGAAATAAAAATTTTGACGTCCTTAAATAATTTTAGATGTCTTTAAATGTATAGTAAATAGTAAAACGGCGTTCCATAGCAAATATTTCATCATTGCCGATATCTGTGTACAAAGCAGATTTTGGCACACCCAGCAATGGGTAATAAGCCGTGATGATATATTTATTTATTTTTTATTTTATTTAATAGTTACAGTATAGGGCACAGGAACTATTTATTTGAATTTGCGATTCATATTTTAGTACAATGGGTCTTATATGTTGATTGCTGCTCCTTTGAGGCTTTTGTGTAAGTTTATTTGAGCACAGAAATTAGAGATTCATTGCATAGAACTCTGCGAGCGGCCATAAATAGATGTGAAGAAAATAAAAATTTTAAAAACCGTATAAATCGGTTTTCACTGTAATGTTTTTTTATCACTTTTTCTGATGCTAAATATTATTTCATCAAACTTAAAGGGCACAAACCGGCACTATCCTAATTGATAATGATACAAATGCAATGGCATTTGAGCCCTTGCCTTATAAGGGCTGTCTTATCACTCATGATTGTTGATCAACTCGTAAACTCTTTTCTCTTGATCTTATTTCTATTTGTATTCTTCTGTGTTCTTTAATAAATTGATTTGTATCTTTTAACGTAGTCTTGCGTGTGACGTCACTTGTGGATATCCAGCCTATCACATCTGAGTTCCGCGAGACATGATGTAATGGAAACTTGTAATTGAATTGTAGAACAAAGCCTAGGACATGATGGTTGGATGAGCTTTTTTATTAGAGTGTAGGCGATATTATCGAATGTAGGAAATAGATGAAAGCTCGCATTTAACAGTTTATTCATGAAATAAAACTGGGAATAAACGTTATGTGTCATGTATCATGTATTAATGGATAGACAACTTTTTGCAAGTCTTCTAACAAGTGAGCGATAAAATGTATATAAAGCTCACTCAAAAAAGTTAAAAATCAATTTAAGTAACAAAAAATGCAGACTTGGTTTTATAAAAGAGTAAAAAGGGTATTTTTAATAATTTAATAATAATGTTTATAAATGGAAATATTTCGTTACTTTTTCACTTACATTTTGAATTTAACATTGTACTCGATAGATGTCAGTAGATAGCTATTTGTAGCTATGACCTGACATATTACAGATTTGATTGATTTTTTTAATATTGCAGTAATACCCCGTTTAGTGTTCAGGATTAGTGATGCAACGTATAGTGAATTGGGCGAATACCATATACCGGATTTCCGGTTTACTTCTTGGCTGAGTAGCCATATATTTCATTTGCAAGTATAAAATCGCGCTCGGTTGGTAATTATTTGCGTTTTACAACATAGGTATTTATGTAAAGGCGCTTTTGTTAAAATGTAATTTTGGAGTAATAGGTATAACATTCTTTTCAGATTTGGGTAATTTCGATAATTTCAACTAATATTATTAAACAAGATCCTAAAAGCAAATATCGGTGTTATACCGGGTGTAGAAATGAAAAGTGGCGCATAGCGATTTCAATGTTATTTTTCAATACTGCTATATCTCTTTACCTATTCATAGAACATAAGTTGTTCAGAAATTAATAAGGCATCATATAAAGAAAAATTGTTAGAGTGCCTTGAAAAATGAAACAAGTAACCTGAATAAAATATTTACTTTAACATTTTTTATTTGTTGTATAATTTCTTTTAGGTATAAACTCAATTTGTTCGGAATTTATGCAACAAATATCAAAGTGAATATTTTATTTAGGTTACTTGTTTCATTTTTCAAAGCACTCTAACGATTTTTCTAAAAGAACTTTAAATTTTATTTAATTAATATCTCGTGAAATATGAATGATTATGTAAGTAAGTTGCCTTTATAGGATACCTTTTTAATTTTTGAACAACTTATATTCTTTTTTGCGCTAAAATGAATAGGTAAAGAAATATAGCAGTATTAAAAAAATTACATTGAATTCGCTATGCGTCACTTTTCATTTCATTTATATATATATATATATATATATATATATATATATATATATATATTGTAATAGTTATTTATGTATTAAGGGCATAATTAAATGATTGTAGCACGCGTCGAGCTTTTAAAGATTCAATAGGTATATTTGTATATTCGTTATCGTTATGCTCGTGTTGTGAATTTTATGTTGTGGTTTCTACGTAATTTGTTGATGTTGCTATGTTTATTATAAACAATTATAATTTAGTGACATGAAAATGACAGATGTCGGTCATTCCAAAGAAATATTGAATAAATTTGAAGCTGCACAAAGCAAGTTTGTTCCACAGAAGTCAAAAGACGCATACGAGAAAGAATACGAAAGAATTGCGAGAGCCGGTGTTCAAAAAATATTGAATTTTGTTGTGTTGTTAACATTTATTCATAAGTCACAATTTTGATATGTTTGAATAGCTACTTCCTGGCTTTATAGGCCCTCGGGCAATACAAGCCAATTTGCGCCGTTTTTGGGGTCGAATAAACAAGTTTATGATTCCAAAATAAAATTTATGTAAATTTTTTTTTCTACATTACTCGGTGCACAGCAGATATCGGATCACTGGCGTGTATTCGGCTGAATAATATATTAGCCGGAAAAGCCGTATACAGGATAGTAACCTGATATCCGTAACATCTCTGTCCAGAACACGTTTCTAGAGAACGATACATCATTAAACGAGGACTCTGTAACAATGTATACATGTGTCCCAAAGAACTCGCCCTGTGCCCTGCATAATACTCGTGCGAAGTCGATTAAATTAAACAAAAGTTGCGTCATTTGGAGCTAATTTTAGTGATGAATCGTTATTTGAGAAAAAATGTATAGGTCACTAGATTTTTTTTAATGAATTTTGGTGTGTATCCCTTTAGGGTACTTTTTATGTTCTTTCTGAAAGGGATGCTCAATTTTTTATCATTGTAATTCGGTCTACGGTGTCAATGTTTAAATATCTATATAAACACTGTATTGGAAAGTTATACCATTGAAAAGCTTTTTTAGCTTTCCAACGATGTATAACTTGTCTGTGTTCATTTTGTTTCAAACAGCGAAAATACAACAGTTATTAAATTTATAGGTTAAAAGCAATGGTTATGTTAGTGAAACAAATGAAAAATAAAATTAAAGATAATAATGTATTTTTATTACTATATTCCTAATTTAGATCTAAATTTTTTGTAGTGTTGTGTATTTCAATTAATTTTAATATTTGTACGACTACATATAGTCATAGTCATAGTAGGCAATATCATATTTCAAACGTAATTTAAAAAATGTTTATTCACAATCGGCTAGTAATATAGCGATTTCTGACTTTTAAAAAGTTGGGAAGTTAGTTATTGTTAACCTTATATTCCAAGAGGTTGGAAAGTATAACGTGAAGATAGCTGGAGTTGGAAAGTTGACACCTTCCAACCTCAGCTATACTCACGCTATACTTTCCAACCTCGAGGCGGAAAATAGCTGCCCCCCGCTTTCAGAGATCAATGCGTATCAATGTTGGGTATTTACATATAAACAAAGCATCTTTACAACTTATATGATAAAAATATGGAATAAACTTGTAAATAATACAAGTAATGAATGAAATCAATATTTAAGGTTAGAAATCAAACTGACAGTTCATATGACAAATGAACAATCTCAGACCATTTGTTTATTTATGTTAGGTTATTATTATTTAAATATCAAATATTATTTTTTTATTTCAGATTGTGAATAAAATAGTATACAAACCTCGGTGAAAAGTTTCATTGTCTCGGGCTATAGTTAACCTCGCCTTGGTTAACTATCTTCGCCCTCGACAATGAAACACTTTCCACCTCGGTTAGTAATATACTATTCGATTCTATGTTAAAAAACATTAATGAAATTGAAGAAAATAAATTTAAGAATAAACATTTGATCCTAATTGACGGCTGATGCTGATTTAATTTGTTTAATGGCAGAAACCATTGTTTTTAAACTATAAATTTAATAATTCATCTGATTTTTATATACCCAATTATTCTGAATTTTACATTTAGTATCTTGATTCCATAAGACAAGATTTTTCTTCATTTAATTCTTCTTTCTTTTTTATTATTACCTCCCGCTACCCTTTGTAAGGGAGGTACAGGGATCGTGCTAAAAATCGCATATCGAGAATTTGGTAAATGACCACGTTTTAAGGTCCCTAGAATCCAAATTTAACATTTTTTACGATTTTGTGTGTGTGTGTGTGTGTGTGTGTGTGTGTGTGAGTGTGCGTGCGCGTGCGTGTGTGCGCATGCGTGCGTACGTGTGTATCATTCAGAAAACTTTGAAATCTTATATTTGTACCCAGTGGCGGATTTAGAGGGGGGGCACTCGGGCACTTAATTATTACATATCATCATTCACATATTACACATCATTGATGAATAAAAGAATAAACACTAATAAAAATAATAAAAACACAGAATTTCTATTTATTTTTCAAATTGTTTATTATTTTGGTTCATATAAAACTTTTATTATTTTTAGTATACTATTTGTTGGCAGATGTAGATATTTTTATAAAGTCACATTCAAAAGATACGACTATCACTTTTATTTTTTAAATAGCAAACAATAATTATTTCATTAAAATATAAACCGCCATTTTTTGTCTCAAGTTGTTCTTATTACTTAATTTGATGTTTTAACTTGTTTTGTATAACATTGTTGCATTTTACTTATTTTCACATGGCGACTTAAAATATTTGAATAAACATTATTTCTCATATTTCTCAAACTCATTTATTTGTTCGGGATCCTGCACTCTTCTTTTAATTTTGAAGCAATTCGTAGTATTAAAAAGTCTTAATTGTTGTTGGTTTCACTGAATTTGATTTTTAAAGTCAACGTAACGTCACGGCGACACGGATTGCTGTATCTTTCTCTCGCACAAGTTGTATAGTAGGTAGCGAGAGAATGGTAGCACTAATGTGACGTCACAGTGACACTGACAACAAACCCCAAATATCTCGCAAAGTAATTATTTAAAAATAGTTTTCTTCATCTTAATCCCTATTTGTTGAGTAATACTTTAAGTATAAATGTACATTTTATTATTTTTTGTTATAGTGCAGGACCCCAAATAGATCATTAAAAAGACAAAAAATGGGGGTTTATATTTTAGTAAAATAATTATAGGTTGGTATTTAAAAATCAAAGTTCTGACTTTTAAAAAAAATATTTACATCTGCCATCAAATAGTATATTTAAAATAATAAAATTTTATATGAGCAATTTTTTACAATACAACACAAAAGTTAACGAGGTGGGATGGGCTCACCTTATATTTAAAATTTGTTTTTCCTAATTTAGTGCCCCCCCCCTTATTATAGTTTTCTAAATCCGTCACTGTTTGTACCTTATTCTAATATGAAAAGAAGCCATTAGATATTGGTGTAAATCAGATAACCGGAAATGGCACTTTACTTGAAGATCAAAATAGTTTTTCTCCGAAAAATACCTTTAAATGTTATTTTTTCGAGATTTATGTTATAATAAAAATTAAAGATTATTACATTTTCTATAGGTTTGCATTAATACTTTTTTATATATATTATGGATAAATTTATAAAATTATCTATAATTTAAATCATAGAGCCTACGCTTTAAACAAACACAACTTAATTAGACCGTTTATATCTCAAATGTACCGACCGATGTAGTGTAGCGGACAGCGTCTCCGCTTTATACGCTGAAGGTTGCGGGTTCGAATCCCGTGTAAGGTATGGATGTTCCACGTGTGTGTCTTTTCATCCCTCATTCCCATTACTATGCAATGTAATAACTAAATGTTATAATAATATGTAAGAAAATATATCATAGTCATTAATTATCATCGCTTTATATACGGAATATGTAATGAAAAAGCGTAATAAATATTATTATTTATTATTATTATATCTCAAATGTATGTAACTGACAGATAAATGTCACTGTCAAGGAGCTAATCATTTCAAATTAATAATATTAACGTTTTAAAAAGAAATTAGTAAATAGAACCATATTTATATGGAATAGGACTTAGTACAGTTTTCAGCATAAGTAAATATGTAAGTATGTATATTTGAATGAATAAAAATTAAATGGCGGGAGGTATTGTGTTGACCAGATCAGATTTTCAAATATAGCAATGCCTTCTTATTTTGGACACCTTTGTAACATTTTTCCCGTATTCTAACCGTATTTTTAGGATGTATTAATAGTTTTTATAATTGAATTTCTAAGTAAATTCATGTTAGTGTACGTAAAGTTTATAATTTATACAAACAACAACAAATTTAAATGGAAATTTGTCATCTTAAACCTAGAACTTTTAAGAGTTTAATGTTTCTAAGAAAACAAATTAAATAAATCACTTCTCTTATTTTCCTAATGATTACTATTTGAGAAGCTTAAATTTCCCGGAGAAACATGGAATCTCCTCATTGTCTTTCACTTGAAGAGAAGTAGAGTCGTAAAATTTTCGCGAATCAATCTCGTTGTTGAGTGTCAGCTTCAGCTCTCAGGTCGTTGAGTGCAGGGTTGGACTCACCTGAACACTTCTCGTAAAACTCAAATAAAACAGGGATAAAATTTATTCTCTCAGGAAAAGGCCCTCGTAAATTTCATCGTTTGATTGAAAATTTGATAAATAGGAAGAGACGACGACTTTAATTAAAATCTTACAGAATTTTATCAGCTTATTGTAAAAGAAATTGACTTGAGTTTTTAAAGAATATTTTGAGGAAATTATCACACAAAGAGGCTATTATGTATATATACCCGAGAATGTTAGCTTAAATCATAAAATTTAAAGGAAAATTTTAGCACTATTAACATTAACAAAAGCATTTAATTTTTCAGGCATTTAACTTTAATAATAGAGTAGAACGGCAATTATTATTAAATCAATGCGCTTCTTTTATAAAAGAAATCTGAGCTACAAATGCCACAATTAACTATGAATAATCACATAATTTGATGTGACTAGCACATTACCTCCTATCAGTTCCAATGTTTTGCTGAAATTGTCACACAAAATTTGTTTGAAAAACTATATTGCTTTCACTATGTAATAAAATTATTGCACGATCATACTGTGTAATCCACATTTGACTATTAACAGTAATATAAATGATATGTACTATGTACGTATGTAATGATCTGTGTTTTTTATCTGTAACGTAATATTTGTTTATTATGTTTCCGTATACCCGGTTGTAGAAACGTTCATCAATGTTCTCAAGTTGTTTAGGAGTAAGCAAATATTATTTAATTATAATAATGGCAGAAAATGCTATTAGGCCGAACAAACGGATATGTTACTAGTTTTATGTTACTAGTTTTAAAATACGGCAAAGAAATTTTTGATAACTCATAAACAATGGGCTACTTGCGTGCCATTTTTTTATTTAATATTTTTGAAGAGACAATAAAAACTTGCTACACATATTTTTTCTTTTGGCAAAATTTTCATTAATTGGCCAGAAAAAAATTAATGAAATTTTAATATTTAAATTACCGCCATGTATGACGTAGAATTACGCCGACCAATGAATGACCGTAAAGCAATAACATCGGTACGTCCAATAGCAACGGCATGTGCGGGTAATTTTAACATGACAGATCACCTGTTTGACATTTGAATAATAGTTTTGAGGTTAATATTTTCGTTTATCATTTTAATTTTGTACGAGTAAGCTAAGTTAAAATCCTTCAAAATCCTGCTTAACAAATCGAAATACGTAATAAAAGTAACAGAAACCACGCAAATTGCAAATAAAAAAGAAGAGAGGCAATAACAGAAAAATAAACGGTCAAAATCATTTTAAAGATTGCACTCGCTCGCCATCTACGGGTTACATTCTTAAATATGCTTCCTTTTCTCCAGTTCAAAGTAATGACGTCAAAGAAAATTTTCTTTCTTTATTTATTAAAAAACATATAATTTTTTTAAAATAAAATTAAATACATACGTTTTCAACTGTACTTATTTATTTAGTGATAGATTTAGATTTTCAGTACCACGCAAGTAGCCTATTGTTACTGTCATTAAAAATTAGTTGTTTGACATTTGGATAGGCTGCTATACAAGGTCTATTAGAAAAGTATCGGACCTTGAACCTTCGTATGCAAAAGTGAATTTTTTCCCGCCTGTCGATAGCGTCTGTTGCTGGCAAGCAGCATTTGAGTGAGGTAGTTCGTTTTTCATTGCAAGGAAAATGACGGAACGACTGGAGCAGCGCTTTTGCATCTAATTTTGCCTGGTGGAAACCATTCGGAAGATTCAGGCGGCTTTCGGTGCCGATGCTATGTGCATCACACAAATTAAGGAGTGGTACAATCGGTTTAAAGACGCCTGCACATCGGTGGAGAGCGAGCCACGCTCCGGTGATGCGGACTGCTTTCTTTGACTCCTGCGGTGTGGTACATCACGAGTATGCACCTCAGGATCAAACAATGACCAAAGAGTACTACAGGGATGTCCTCCGACGCTTACGTGATGCTGTGCGGCGCAAGAGACCGGAGTTGTGGTCAACAGGAAACTGGCGCCTCCATCACAACAATGCTCCAGCACATTCCTCGCACTTGATTCAGACTTATTTGGCGAAGAACAAGACTCCTGTAGTTCAATAGGCTCCTTACTCTGCTGATATGGCCCCATGCGACTTCTAGCTGTTCCCAAAACTCAAAAGGCCATTGAAAGGAAGGCGATTTCAGACAAGGGAGGACATTATGGCTGCAACGATTGCCGAGTTAAACTCCATTCCGAAAGAGGCTTTCTCGGAATGCTTCCAACAAAGGTGGCACCGCTGGGAGAAGTGTGTGGAATCCCAAGGAGACTACTTTGAAGGTGATTAGGTTTCCAACGCTCCAGGTATGCCAGTTTTTTTTTCCCGGCCAAAAGTCGGATACTTTTCTAGCAGACCTCGTATAAAGTTTCATTAAAAAATTACACGGCGCATTCACTTACATTGTATTTTTTTCTGTCTAAATCGTTACAGATTTTTTGCGTATTTGTGATAACTTACGCAAAGACAGAAAACTTTGCTATTAAATGTATCATTCTGAAAAACAAATTTTACGTTATTGACGTTGCCATTAAAAAGTTATGGTGTAAACATGGCCGTGACACCCAAGTTTCATACACTAGTGGTTTGCTAACAATAACAAATACCATGTTAAAGGTTAAACTATATCCATATGCATTGTCATACCAAATTTCATTCAAACTCGAGCAAAGAGTTTCGTTATTATACGCAATATTTTTTTTAGAAGGACTTTGAAGCAGAATTTTGACTGAACGGAGACAAGACAAGACAAGACAGCTGTATATGCTATAGTCTATACCCGAATTCAGACATAGTCAAAAAAAATATAACTCACTTGAACACAAGAAAATTCCCACTCTTCAACGTACATTACTTATTATTAGATTAGGTTATGTTACGGTTTGTTTAATAAAATAATAAATAATTATTAGTCTTTGCAAGTTTAGATAAATCCACAACGCATTGTGGCTGTTTTTCGGGTTCAGGAATGTTCTGTTCAAAACTAGTTCAGTTCTAAACAAATTTTTTGAAAAATATCCTAATTCGGGTATGGAGTGTAGCATATATTTATGTACACCACTTTCCGCAGTGTCACTATTTGCGGTGAAATAAAATTCTTGATACCGGAATGTTTAATGGTTCAAATATGGAACGCATATAAACGTAGCAAGAAACAAATGAATACCACTCGGTTGAAGAATGAACCTGCGTACTATACAAGCAAATATATAAGATTTCATATGTATACGCGTATATACGTGTGTCCTTAATTCATACAATGAAATGAATATAACCGTCTGAGATAAATTCTATAGTGTCTAAATGTTGAGGAATTCACTTTAAGTTGCTTAAACGTCAGCTGAGCTTTCGCACTTGTAAATGTTTACATATGAAATGCTATTTAATGTTGGTAGTATCACTTTTCAAGTGCAATTAGCGTGCTAAAATGTTCACAATTTGAAAATTTAATGTCACTAGCGTAGAAAGCACATGGAAAATTAAAAGATCTTTAAATTTGCGCCTGCACTATTGTTGACGTAATATGCAGTTTACTTTTACTGATGCGTTTGTGAACACGAGATTCATCAAATCATTGCATATGTAAATTTAGTGTACGGGTAAACTGTCTAACAGTATACCATACACTAATGAAAAACAGGTGAACATGAAACGCTTTGATTTATAAAAAGAAAATTGCGGGTGAATTGGTGTGACTCAACTCAGAGTAGAATACTCCAATATTTAATTTTTTTATGAAACTTTTTCAAATTGAAAGCGATCTCCCGAAAGTCTACATATCAATAAATAGTAGGCTTTTTGTTTCTGAGGTAAAATGTCATTTTCTGACACCAGTAGTGTTAAAAAATGACAGAACAACAGAACATTATTACTTTTAATACTAGTGTTAAAAGTGAATTAGTTACTTTGGTAATGATGAATGGAACAACAAATCGACATTTTAAAAATGACAGTTACCTTGGTAATGACGAATGGAACAACAAATCGACATTTTAAAAAATCACAGAACAATGTTACTTTTAACACTAGTGTGACATAAGTCAAAAAATTATTAAAAATACAATGTTAAAAGAAAAAAAATAGTGTATGATATACGAGTTAAAAGTGATTTAATTTTGTTCGAAGGTTTGGACCACTCCGCTTCGCGTCGTGTTCCAATTTCCTTCTCACAAGAAAAAACTCATATTTCACTAGCGGAATATGAATGTGGGAAGTCTTTTTGTATTGTATTGCATTATTGATAGATACTTTTATGAACGTCTGTCGGTAAACAATGATTAACTGATTGATAAATGTAAAATATACTCTTAATTGAACTTTTAATAAAGAAATCAGTTACTAATGACAACATTTGACATATCATTACATTCCGATGAAACGTCAACTTCTTTGACATAACCTCACACAATATATTTATTATATATTTATAATCTGTAAAATTGATATTTGTAGATAAAATATAGTATTTAACTCGCGTAAAATGGGTATATTGCCCTACATTTTACGCTTTTTATTATATTATTATAATGAGGTGTTGCACGATTTTTTTTTCTTTGCTTAATCGAAAGCAAAATAAAAAATATTTTACCCGTATTTTTTTATTTTTTTTTTCAATTACTCTTTGTTCATGAGAAAATTGTCTTTTAAAATGTTTAAATTTTCGCTTCACCTTTCGCTTGATGACGTAAGATATTAACCAATGAGGATGTAGCTTACATTTGCCTCTGACAGAATTTAAACGAATGACGGACGTGACAGTTGCGCAACTGCCAGCTATGTACTAGGTGCTAGTTCTATACATATTACTGATTTTTATATTTTGTAAAGAGTCAAACATGGTTGTAGAAAAGCGTTTAGTACTAGCTAGTGTGCCCAAATAGAAGTAATAATAGTAAAAAAAATAGTTTTGATAGAGTCTCAAAACCAAGAAAGAATAAATAAATGGTTTTGACAAGTAAACACAAAACCATTTATAAAATCATAAAAGCATAAATATTTTTATAATTAAATAAGAAATATTAAATATATTTTTTAAAATTTGTCTTCCTAGTTATTATTGGCTAATATATTTCAGCCGTCACAGGCAGAGTAATTTGGTGCCAGTTCAAAAAGTTTACTTTTAAATTACTACTGCGCTTAATATATGTATACAGAAATTTGAATAGAAAATCATATTTAATAATACTGTAGAACGTACTTATTCATATATCAGAAGAAATAAGATATGTTAAATTTTTTGCTCTATTGTGATAGTTTTTTATCATACAGTTTTAAAGTTAATTTTAATATAAATGAAATATGGTAAGGGAGATGGCAAGGTTGTCTTAAACACACTGTTCTTTATGAGCATTTATTTCTAAATAAATGCTCATAAAGAACAGTGTGTTTAAGACAACCTTGCCATCTCCCTTACCATAATTCCGAACACACTTGGGTTGATCACTATTTAATCATAAATGAAATATTTTCTAATTTGTGACCTTATGGTGGAGCATCCCAATATGAAAAATGTCACATGAAAACCAGGTGCACGTGGATATTTAGCAAGGCATTTCTTTTCTATACCTCCTCTTACCTATATATTAGGCAAACAATACATTTATGTAAAGAAGTGACGTAATGCCATCATGTACAGTTTTCAAAATTAGCTTACTGTAAAAGTATTATAATTTAAGCACGTAAAAATTGATATTATTTTTGTAATTTAGTACAATACAATTTTTGAAATTCTTCAGTGTAAAAAAGAATATCATTACGAGTAAAATTGTTTAATGTTTGCCAAAGTGGAATCAATTATTTCTGAAAGTTATTTCTTCATTATAGAAAGGAAATTAAAAGTGAAAATGTTATCGCATAATCGTCTCTGATCAATTAATTACTTCTGTTCAAACTGAAATTAATTTTCCTTCAGAGAATACTATATAGGCTCAGAAACATTGAACCCAAATGAAAATACAGAGTACTGTTAATTAATCTAGCTTTATTAAATTAAATTTTCACATTTATATAAATTTGATTAAATATAAATATATAAGCGGCTTATTACTCATTTCTGGATATGCCAATCGCCTGCTATTTGCAGAGCGAACAGGTGTTTTTTTTGTATTATTTGGAAATTGAAAATATGTTGAATTTGACATTGGTCGGAATCAAACCCAGACCACCCGAATCACAATTAGTTACTTAAACACAGCCAGGCAACTTTTCATAAACATATTTATATATTTTAGTCAAAAATAAATTAATATTGTCACAGACAAAACAAAATGTTTGAGAAATATTTTTTATGAAACTTGAATATGTTATCAAGTGAGCAGATGAAGTTTCTTATAATTCTGATCACGTTTGGGGTTAAAACCTTTTAAAATTACTTTTTAGTTCTATTCTGAGAAAATCGTATAATGTCGTTATAATATCAGATTAATCTACGTATTATTTCAGCAGTTGTACATAAAAATAGTTATTTTTTATACAAGACGATAAAATTATATTTTTCGCGAGTCGATAATTTAATGTTATAGTTGTATATAAAATTCTATTTTTTTTATAACAGATGTTAAAGAAAAAGAAAATGTACCAACTATAAATAAACACAATTTTAGAATCCCAATATATACCTATGTGGGTTATTATGGATTATGTGTTTGTGTATAAATAGGAATTAAAGTATTTTATCTATTCTTGCTGTTAAAATGCTACTTTATCTACCCTTGCGGTTAAAGTGCTAATTTATCTACTATTTTCAGTAGATAAAAGCACATTTTAACATAGGCTATAAAAAAATTCTATTAATTTGAAACTTCTGTCCTAAGTGAAATGTGAAATTGATGTTTTTACCTTCCGTCACCTTTAGGTAAGGAAGGTATTGTCTTTGGTCAAAAAATTCGATGAAGAGTTTTTAATCAATAAGCACGTTTTAGGGTCCCTAGAATATGAATTTACTATTTACTGTGTGTGTGTGTGTGTGTGTGTGTGTGTGTGTGTGTGTGTGTGCGTGCGTGCGTGTGTGTGTGTGTGTGTAACAAAAATTTCGTCTGCGATAACTCTAATAGTACAATTTCAAAAATTAGAATTTTTTTGTATTCTTCTTCGTTACATCCATATGAAGAGCTGATTAGATTTTGGTTACGATTAGTCAACCGGAAGTACCATCATTTGAAGATTTTAACAGTTTTTCTTGAAAAAACTATGTTAAATATCATTTTTTCACATTTAATGTTATTATAAATATTAAAGAATATTTTATTGTCTCTACGATTTGACGGCATTTTATACTTAATATTAAATGGATATAGAGTTAAAAAAATTATAAAGAAATTAAATTTCATAAAGTAGGCATAGCTATGAAAACAGCTACTATATTAAGAAAATTCTGATTGAAAGATGTCAGAGTCAAGTGAAATTGACATAGTGTGTTTGTCTTATAATTTTACTGGAAATATAGGATCTTTTGCTATAAATTTTCTGTATGAAATTTTCATAAAATACATGCAACTGCCGGAAGGTAATGTACAAGAAATAGAGTCTTTAGCAAGGAACTTTCTGTATGAAATTTATACAAAATACATAGAAATGACGGAAGGTAATGTGCTGGCCACATCAGATTTTTTTATCTCTCGGCACCGTAGTGAGAAAGGTATAGGAGTAGGAATCATGCTAAAATCGCGTATCTAAATTTTAGTCAAAAACCACTTTTAAAGGTTCGCCGAAACTAGAGAAATTTGAACTAACCCGGGATCCAAACCAAGTCATTCTTATTGGTCGATAATGACAAATTTTAAGTTGAATCTTCAAATTTGTCATCATCGACCAATAAGAATGACTTTGTTCGGATCCTGGGTTAGTTCCAATATCTCTCGTTTCGGCGAACGGACTATAGAATCCGATTAAAAAATGTAGCACTGTGAGAAAATGATTTTATTAAAGTTATAAACAAATCTGCTTACAATGTTGAATACGGTACTTATGTCCCGTTGCACCAGGGCTGCCATTAAAAAACCCAGCCCGAAAAAACGTAACTTCAAACAACCCGTTAAAAAAGCCAGTTGTTATACAAATTTAGGGATGTTAAAGAATTGATTAAAGAATTGTATAAGTTTGTTTGCATTTGGTTTTACCATCATTTGTTTTAACAACATTTGCCCAGTCTAATGACTGTTTTCTTCCAGAACCCTCGACTTTCGTCATGATGACTATTATGTTTGAAACTCAACTACGAATTAAATAATAGTATTTTCATCCAGAAACCAAAACAAGCGGCACGGAAGAACCTAGAAGAGTATATGCATGAGAATATAATTCAAGAGTCACGTGACATGTTTTTCACCAATCAACATTCAGTTACATGTCTATCACAGCGATGATAAAAAACAAAGAAATTATCACCTTATTTCTATTAGTTACTAAGGGATTTGTTTTCTTTATTTGACATTGACAGTTAATTTTGACTATAAAAATGTGCGATAATCGTTGGGTTGATATCAACAACGATGAAAATAATAAGGCAATTGTCTAATTAACCATGTTGTAATACAATATATTAAAAGTTAGGTTAGCAGCACGCACAATGTGTCACAAAAATTCATTATATTCTCTCATTAAATATGAGCTCGTGATATGATTAAAAAATCGAAGATATTGCTCGTGAAACCGAAGCAGCACATTTCACTCAAGAATATCATCGATGAAAATCATATCACTTGTTATATTACGTGTGAAAATATCACGAATAAACTTGTACAGTTCAGTAAAAATCGTATTACATTATATTGTAATTGAAATGTAATAAACTAGTGTTTTTTGTAGTTAGTTTTAACTTGTATTACATGAACAATCTAATATTTTTTTAAACCCCGAAATGTTTTGGGTTTTAAAAAACCCAGTGGGCTGGGCATATCTCGAAAAAACCCAGGTTTTTGACAACCCTGCGTTGCACCGCCGGCATTTAAATTTTAAGTGTGTGTCGAAACGAAATGTCGAATGAGTTATTAAATATTGCTGCCAAAATTTTGATTTGCTTTTTTTTGTTTAAGGCTAGCTTAAAATTTAAGGCTCGGTGGCGCAACTGGGCGCATTAGTAACATAAAATGGAATTGGCGAGAGGTACCTATTGTACTGGTCAAGTGGTCATAACAGTTTTAAGATTTTGGAAGAATATTTTGCATTACTATAAGGTATACATTTCCGTTCAAAATATTTGCACGTTTGCATTTTATCTTTTGATATTGAACCTGTTATTTGAAGAAATTTGTGCTTACTCATCATAATGAATATTTAAGATCAATATATTGCATGAATGCAAATTTATCTTCCATAATTCATTTATCATCATGTTTTTCCAATTTTCTTTATGTCCTTCCATTTAAGATTCCTGCTATTTTGTCTAATTTATCTATTCTATTTTCTCTAAGATAACTGCAAATCATTTCAGAACTATTGGGTTTGAATCCCGATGGCCGATATGATCTTTTCATAATTTATTTCAAATAAAACAGAGTTGTCTTGGTGTTTTTTTTTTTGTCAGTTATGTTGGTAGCGCTTCCCGCTAACATTTGAAATTTCACATTTTGACAGTTTGTGTATTTGTGATTCTGATTGATTGTTTACATTAAAACATTGTATCAAGCATTATATAATTATGGAAGAGGAAAACCAATACTTACAATGTACTCCACCGGTTTATCAATGAACCACCTGATTTGACATATCTTGTAATAAAAATAAATTTATCAAATAACGAATCAGGATCGCTGGTTCGTGTTAGTTATTATCATAAATAAAACTCTTTAAATAATGAAATATATTAATGAACAATTTATTGATCTACACTTTTACATTCCACCATTTTGTCAACACATCCACTGCTCAGTTGCAGACATAACAGCAACAGCTGTTCTTACATTCTTCAATATAAAACATATGTTGTATTTGTATATGGCACTTATGTCTAAATCATATTTAAAAATTTAATATTCGACAATTCGCCTCGATGTGGAACTGGAAATCATGGATCGTAAAATTTTCATATTTGCTTGCAAGTAGCCACATCATTTGAAGTAACGTGCACCATACATTTCAAAACCTGCCTGATATAACAATACAATCAGCTGAAAATTGCAATATTACCATAAAATTAAATTGTAATAAACAAAACTTACCGTTTAAATTGTTTTGATAAAGCAAATCTGAGCGCATTGTTTCTTGTTTCATAGTTTTTTTAGTTGAAATATTTTAACTTCACAGATTCTTCTTTCTGAACTAACACAGCTATAGCTATAAATTTCTATTCTTTCTAATCATATCACCTGGAGATAAGAGAAAAATCAATAAATACAAGTAGTATTTCAACATAAACAACTTACCATTTTGAGGTTATATGTAATTCATCTGTCATGACTACCACCTCTAGAATACGAAAGGCGCCAAAAACAGTACGTTTATAGATCTTCTAAACATCGTGTTTTCAGTGATAAACAGTACTTTTATAGACTCATAAGAACACCGATATAGAAAAATGTAATTTAGGCCTGGTATTTTCATCTCCCGTGTTTGTTGGTTATAACAACAATGTAGCATCGAAAAATTGACACATGTATTTTTACAACTTATGCTATAATAACGATGCTATGGCTATATTTTTCTTTTAACTGACAGTTAAGTTAACAAACTGTTTAACCGGGGCTGAAGTATATAAATTAGAAAATAATGTTAGAAATAAATAAATTATGATCTGTTATTGATTTTTTATTTGTTTCTTAATATGTTTTTCACCTTGGAACTCGAATTAGTATATGAAGAAAATATATTATTCCTGTTATAATGTGTAACATGATATGTAATTTTTCGTATGTTTGTCTGTTGCAGTGTGCAGCACATGTTCGGTATGCACTTGTGTTTGTGGCCGCTGGTTGTAGCGGCGCTTATTGGGTTGTGTTGGGGGCGCTGTGACCGCGCGCCGGATGGAAACCCCTTCCCGCGTACTTCCGCCAACGACCGCTTCCACATCCAGATCTCCGGAAACCCCGAAACCTATGTGCCCGGAGAACAGTACACAGGTATGAGGTCATGCACTTACTTAGTTAATGATATATAGCGGTTCAACTGGAGAACTATGTTTAGATTATTAGATTTAGGATAAAATATTTGGGAATCTATTCTGTATTTCAAGTAATTGGAAATAATAAACATAATTAAGTTTTGTGCCTCGTATGATCTTATCAGCGAATTAAATAATGCTGCTACCTGCAGCCGATTAACAGAGTAAAAAAATTGGAATATTTCAAATACCTACTCGTAAATTTCACTAGCAAAAGTAAAATTAATATTCTTAGTCCAGTGGTGTTCATAACTTTTTAGTAGTGCGACCCCAAATTGATGACGTTGACATATAGCGACCCCAACACTATAGTTTCTATTATTTAAATTTTAAAGTAAGCTGATAATAGACAGATTCAAATTAAAAAAAGCATTTCAATAAAATTCATAAAAAAATTTATAACACATTCAAATACAAAATACATATAAATATACGTAAAAGAAAAATAATAGTTTTCTGCGAATGATGAGCCTGTTTTTTACCTCCCGTCATACCGCAGGTAAAAGAGGTAATGTTGTAGGTCCAAAAAAATCTAGGGTGAGTTTTCAGTAAATAAACACGAATTAAGGTCCCCACAACACGATTTTACTATGATTACGATGATATGTGTGTGTGTGCGTGCGTGCGTGCGTTCGTGCGCGTGTGTGTGTGCGCATGCATGTGTGCGTGCGTGCGTGTGTGACGATTTTTGGTTTTTAAAACTCGATTTCGATTATACTCGTACTTATATGCTAAACCGGAAGTGGTACTTACATAATTTGAAGCTCTTAACAGATTTTCGAGGAATAGCATAATAAAATATGATCCAAAATTTTATATTACAGACTTTTCTATTTATTGGAACTAGAAATTAGATTTTGTTTACAAACGATCAATCGGAAGTGATACTTTACTTAAAGCTCATTGCTATTTTAAACATGGAATTGACGGGAGGTTATGTGCTGGCCACATCAGATCTTTTTGAAGATGAAATTGGAGTGCGCCATAGGACAATGCTTGAATTTTTTACTGCCAGAGGTCAGAAAATGACAGTTGGTGTAGTTTTCATATTAATAAGAAAAAAATCTGATGTGGCCAGCACATTACCTTCCGCCAGTTCTATGTATTTTGTATAAATGTCATACAGAAAGTTCCATGCAAAAGATTATATTTCTTGTACATTACCTTAAAGCAGTTGTATGTATTTTATACAAATTCTATACAGAAAGTTTCTAACAAAAGATCCCAGTAAAATTATAACATAAGCATACTGTCAACTGCACTTGACACTGACACCTTTCAATCAGAATTTTCTTAACATAGCAGCTGTTTCCAGAGTTATAGCAAAGCTGACTAATATATATGATATTTTATTTCTTTATAATTTTTTAACTCTATGTCCATTTAATATGAAGTATAAAATGCATTCAAATCGTATAGAGAATAAATAATTCTTTAATTTTTATAATGACATTAAATGTGAAAAAATGATATTTAACATCGTTTTTTCAAGAAAAACTGTTAAAATCTTCAAATGAAGGTACTTCCGGTTGACCAATTATAACCAAAATCTAATCAGCTCTTCACATGGATGTAACGAAGAGGAATACGAAAGAATTATAATTTTTGAAATTGTAGTATTAGAGTTATCGCATTAGAAAATTTTGTCACACACAGACACACACACACACACACACACACACACACACACACACACACACACACACACACATACATACATACACACACACACACATACAGACATCGTAAAAACAGTAAAATCGTATTGTAGGGACCCTAAAACGTGCTTATTCATCAAAAACTCACCACCGAATTTTTTGACCAAAGACAATACCTTCCTTACCTAAAGGTGACGGAAGGTAAAAAATAATAATTGTTATTTTCGTAAATAATTAAATAAAAGATTGGCGCCAGAAATAGTTATGAAAAACAACCTCCCACTCCTGTGACGTCAGTGTACATACACCTTATTTATAGCCAATAGGAAAACAGTTTTTCCATCACCTACGCGTTTTTATATAAATAAAATAAAAATAGGCGATAGTTTGTCACTTGCATGGGCGAAATTAGGGGGGGGGGGCTAAGCTCCTTGTACATTATCACACACACATTTCAGAACAGAAAACGAAAAACATATTTTTTTCGAGAAAAAAAGAGAATTAAAAATTGGCTAAGGTAGACCGCATGGGTCACGACTGATTAGCTCTTGTAAACATTGAATATAGCATTACAAAATCCCTGATTCTATTTAGATGACGATCTCAAAGAATTTATTAAAACAGTACCTCCCGTCATATCGCAGGTAAAGGAGGTAATGTTATCGGTCCAAAACATGATTCAAAACTTCTCAAATTTTGTATTTAAAATTCGTGTATAATTTGAAACAACATTAGATTTTGACTATACTTATATGATAAACCGGAAGTGGTACTTAATTTGGAGCTCTTAACAGATTTTCGAGGAAAAACAATAAAATATAATCCAAAATTTGGTATTACATACTTTTCTATTTATTGGAACACAAATTAGATTTTGTTTACAAACGATCAACTGGAAGTGATACTTTACTTAAAGTTCATTGCTATTTCAAACATGGAATTGACGGGAGGTCTTGTGTTCGCCAAATCAGATTTTTATTTATTTGTTATATTTGGCTACATTAAACTTAATTCGAGTCTGAGGGGAGATTTTACGTCTAATCTATTTCTTTATTTACATTTTAAATAAATTAATTGTGAAAACCCATGTTCGCGCATATAAGATAATGCAAAGGATAACAAGAATTTCAATGCCATATCCGATAATTCTGGAAATTTGTTTCGAATTGTTTACTAAAAATTGTATAAAGAGAATTTTTAAATCTCCATTGGAAGAGATTTCAGTCAAATATTCTTTTTTACGCGATCGGGTTATTTTTTATGCCGATAGTGTTTCCGCGACAGTAGGTCTTATTTACAAATTACTGAACGGTAAGTGATGAGACTCAGTTCGGTAAGTGACGTGCTTCACTTACCGTTCAGGAGGCGAGACGGTAAATAAATAAAAACAAATATCAAAGCTTACTTCAAAAATGACAAATAATTTTTTTAATATGTCAGAATAATTTTATACGTCGATTGAGCAAAAAATAGTATACGCATCACGAATGTTAAGGAATTACCGATCTCAGACAAAATTGGGGACTGGGTAAACTGTACTTAATATACTATATTGGTCAGTGACAAATTTGAAAAATATATTACGGCACACGATTAAAGAAACTCGGCTTGGTGGCTGAGCGGATAAGTGCACATCTCGAAGCTCGCAGTAACGTCACCCAAACTATATTCCGTGCGTTCGATTCCCGTCGACCGACAATGTGTAATTTGTCGTACAGGTACTTGTATTTATCACACTCGGATGCTATAAATTGGCCACTTATACATCTTAAATAAATGTAGCAATGGCTGAAATCCAGCCAGCAGTATGGCAGTGGTAAAACACTGCGGCTCGGTGAGTCCGATTGGAGGGTAAACGGCGATAGCTGTATACAAGCCTTAAATAGAGATAGAGAATAAAAATTAAAAAAAAAACAATTGTTCTCATTTAGGCTGAATAAATTATCTGGTATAAAAAATAAAAACAAAACTATTACATAACCCAATATTTTCATTTTCATAAAATGTATGGTGGGTCTCGTTGTGGTGTTGTCAAAAAAATTAGCACGCCTTTTGTACACCACTGCTTTTTCCGCCATTTTTAATTCTTTTTTGATTTAAATCCCAGAAATCATAAGAAAAGACTGATTCTGAAGGGTAACATAATTCTTCTTGATCATGTTCACTTTGTACAATTTTTGTCACTGATCACAATCCGAACAAACACTCAAATTATATCATTAAATTCAAAATTAAAACCTCTAGTGAATAAGCAAATAAAAATATATGTTTCTATTTAAAATATAAAGTTAGGTCCCATATTTCGAGAACCACTGGTCATTTTTTTTAGATCATTTCATTTGTTTTTCGAAATAGAAATTGTAACCTTCTATGTACATAGCTCTTATAATATGTATAGTGCTCGAGCTAGCAATCATGGCTCATTTAAAATGAACTCTCTATGTATTGTTGATCTATATTTTATAAGTACATATTAAGTATTTCATTGTACTCGGGCGGTATGAGCTGATCATAGGGTAGGTCCCTGTTTCGCTTTAATCTGGAGTCTCCGGTTTTCAACGCATTATCTCTGGGCTCACGGTTTTGTAATCATTTATCGGGATTGCGCTAAAACTGTAACACTAACAAAAAATCGAAATTTCTGCTATAAACAGCATAACACGCCACACAAAATGACAAAGTAAACACTAGTGAGATCATTAGAGTGCCTTTGATGTTATTATCGTAATCATAAACCACAGATTAAAAAAGAACTATATTTGCATACTGAGTTAATTTTATTTTAAAAAAGTAAGTAATATACATATACATACACCGATAAAATTAGGGGAACGCCAAAAAAAACTATGTATTTCAAAAAATATGAGCGCTCTGTCTTTTATATTTGTGTTGATAATTCTACATCTAAAACAAACAACAAATGGCGATATAACACCTAAATATAGCCACCAAATAAAGATTGATTATCATTCATCGAGGTGTTAAATATTGCTTTAGTTTCATAGGTGTTTAATTCGTGTTCACTGTTCACCGTCGATCAAGGGTTAATAATCATTTCTGCTTTTGTTGTTATATTTAATAACTAAGCGCAATGCGTAAAAATGTTTATCATATGACAAAGTTTACTACCATTTCCAGCTATGCATCTGGCTTAACACATAAGAACTTAGAGCAATGCGTAAGAACAAAAGTTTGCATACTCCAAGGTTTAAGGCATAATGACTAAACATAATTGTGAGATGGACATACATTACATAACTGTCATCTGGCTTTTTTTATTTTCTAATCTGAATTGTCAACTGTCAGTCTTTTATAATTATTGTTTTTTAATTTTTCAATATTGACATACATACAGAAAATGATGTATATATGTCATATGAAAAAAAAGAAGAGTTACTGCTACAATGGCAATCTGCTAAGAGTTAAAAGTAAAAAGACAAAAAATTGACATTTATGTCGAATTAGTCACTAAACAAAGTAGCTGGAAATGGTATCCTAGTAAATTGTTATAATGCACTAAGCCTTATGCACAAATTATTATGTATTAAGCATTAAAACATTCGGTGGAAATAAGGCTTAAGTATTTATAATACAAAAATATATTTTTTTGCCGATTAACATTAAAAGTGCGATTTTTTTGACGGCTGTAAAATGTCACTTTTACTGCCTTGGCAATAAGAATATTTTTATTACCTGTTGTTACGATGCCGTTCGACAAACACATACTAATATAATTTGTTGGCGATAACTTTCAAACTATATATTAAAATTTTATAATACTCACTAAATTAATATTTATTCTAAAATCGGAAAATAATAATGGCTCATACCACGATCATGGTTTTAACTAAAACGCTGTTTTAAGAAATGTCAAATTTCATTATTTAATATTAATTATAAATCTCACCGACCTGCGCAGGCGGTTGTCAAAAATTCAAACTCAATTATGGGTTAATTTAAAATTTATTTATAATTTAAAAATTTGACTGAATGTAAATTCAATTTTTCTGGTAAGTTTGTAATTCTAATTTAAAAAAATTTCATAACATTAATTATCCTTTTTAAAAAAGAAAGAAGCTTTCTATCCAATAAACCTTCGAATTAGCAAAATTCACAGCTTCAGAAAATTTACAACAAATCTCTTAACCCAGGACGAGGGGTATCCCGTTTTCTCTTCTTCTTTTTTGAAAATTTACTTCGCTACGCTGACAATATGGATTTCTACACGTCTCTACACGAATGTTACCAACAAGAACAGGTCCAAATACTAAAAACCTACTCTGGATTACTCAGGAAACTATATATATATATATATATATATATATATATATATATATATATATATATATATATATATATATATATATATATATATAAAATGTATTTTAGCTTTAGGACCAACATTTCATTACTTTAATTTTGAAGACAGGAAACTGAATGACAAAAACATTTTGAATCTCTTGGCATCATTTGAAAATCATTTCTCTTATAATCATAAAAATATTGAATTGTTAAATAATCTTAGAAGTAAGCTTAATAATTTAATTAAATTACACTATAGCAATCTTAAAAACCAACTTACACTGTTCCGATATCATAATTCTTAATCTTATAAAACAAACTAACAAATTTCTTAAGAACCATCGTGATCTTATTATCACACGCGCTGACAAAGGTAATGTTACAGTTATTCTTAACAAAAATGATTATCAAGAGAAATGCAACGACCTACTATCGGACACTACTACTTATAAACGTTTAAATAAAGACCCTACAAACAATTTTCAACTAAAAAACAATAAATTGGTGTCGGAACTTGAAAAACAAAACAGTATTGATAAAAAATTAGCTTTTCAATTGAAAACCCATAACTCAGTAAGCCCTAAACTTTATTGTTTACCTAAAATTCATAAACCGGATTGTCCTGTTAGACCTATTGTATCAAACATTAACACCCCGAATAGTAATCTTTCTAAATATTTAGCTTCTGTTTTATCTAATTTAAAATATAAATCTCAATATTTCATTGACAACTCTTTTAATTTAATAAATAAAATCAAAAATATAACAATTCCTATTAACTGTAAATTAATTTCACTTGATGTAAAATCACTTTTTTCAGTCATACCTCATGAGTTATCACTGAACGTTGGTCGGAAATTGAAAACAATACTGAGCTAAATTTACAAGAATTTCTTCAATGTGTCAATTTCTGCCTAAGCACATCATATTTACAATTTAATGGCGAATTTTACCTCCAAATCTTAGGTTGCCCAATGGGAAGCTCTTTAAGCCCCATTTTAGCTGAACTAGTAATGTATCATTTGGAATCCACCATCTTGTTAAACAACAACCATTTCAATTGCGTGTTTTATTATAGATATGTTGACGATATTGTGTGTTGTCTGCCGGAATATCAGATACAAAACATGTTTAACACGTTCAACTCTTTCAACAATCACATTCAGTTCACTTTAGAAATAGAAACCAACAACCAAATAAATTTTCTGGATATTAGTTTAATCATTTATAATAATAAAATTATCACTAACTGGTACAGGAAACCCACCTGGTCATCCAGATACTTAAATTTCAATTCGTATTATCCTATGAAATACAAAAAATCAGTCATTAACAACTTAACAGACCGAGCCATTCTTCTCTCTGATAGGTCCTTCCATACAGATAATATTAACTTAATTATTCAAACATTACGTAACAACAATTACCCCCTTAAATTACTAGAACAAACTATTTCCGATAGAATTAAAAAAAATTAACTCAAATTCTTTAAATGTATCTGGTATTCCGGCAGGTAACCAAATATCAAAGAAATACATATCTTTACCTTACTACAAACACCTTCACCAACCACTTAAAGCCATTACAGATGAATTAAATTTAAATTTAGCTTTTAAATCTTCCTGCAACACCTCTTCATTGTTTTCTAGTTTAAAAGACAAAAATACTAAAGACCTCCAAAGTAATATTGTTTATCAAATAAAATGTAAAGATTGTCACTCTACTTACATAGGTGAAACACGACAATATATTCATAAAAGACTCAAACAACATGAATACCATTTAAAAAATGATAACAATACACATAGTGCCATTGTGGATCATTGCATTTCCCTTGAACACGAATTAGATATAAAAAAACTATAAGATTCTTCATTACGAACCCAATATAAACAAAAGATTGTTCTTAGAAAGTTGTTACATTAATTTAGATGATAAAACTATCAACATTAAATCAGATTACAATCAATCCAAATCTTTATATCCAAATATCAAACTTTTCGATAGCCCTAAAATTTAATTAAATATTTTTTGTATTTCGTGTACTTTTCTAAGGTCAAAGTTCATGATGCGGTTGTCATTCAGTTTCTTGTCTTCACATTAGAGGTCATGAGTTGTACATTTGTTACTTTCGTGTACAGAATTGTAAAAATTTATATTCAGTCGACGTTGACTCACCGACCTGCTCAGGCGGTTGTCAAAAATTCAAACTCAATTATGGGTTAATTTAAAATTTAAAATTTATTTATAATTTAAAAATTTGACTGAATGTAAATTCAATTTTTCTGGTAAGTTTGTAATTCTAATTTAAAAAAATTTCATAACATTAATTATCCTTTTGTATGTAGACTTGATAATGGCCATAACCATGTGCCGAAACGTCGTCTTTTAGATGTCAACATAATAAACAACTTTTAAAAAACAAAGAAGCTTTCTATCCAATAAACCTTCCAATTAGCAAAATTCACAGCTTCAGAAAATTTACAACAAATTAATTATAAATATTAACAAATTTATAAAAATATGATTTTAAACCAGAACATAGTTCTTATTCAAACAAATATTTTTTTAAAGATCGTTCTTTAAACATACTGGTGAAATTTAATATTGAAAATTGAATTTGACATTTCTTAAAACAGCGGTTTAGTTAAGGAGGTTCTAGCGAAACTAATGAGTCAAAATAACATTTATATTTTTTTTTATTCTTTTAATAATAGCTAAAATTTATAATTTTAATTAATAAAAGTATCTATGGAAATGTTTCTAGCATAAGAGTTTATGTATTAGATCGATGAAAACGTCAACTTTATAAGCGATTTTCTAAAGAACTAGTCGGTGGATTGGTTTTTAATATTTAGAATATTTGGATAAGACATTCTTCATTATAATTATAAAATTTTGAACCATAAAGTTGGAAATTAATCTTTGAAGAGGAGATTCGCTGGAACGTGATCGTGGTACGAACCAATGTGTTCAACACGAAACCAAACACAGATTTACGGCTTCGGCAGCATTCATTGCCGCAGCATCAGCTACATCTATTACTACTTACTTATTACTAAATTTGGATTACCTGATGTGAATTACCCCAACACTATTCATTATTATTAAGATGTATAAAAAAATCGTTGTATTGAAGCATTCTAGTTATCATTTATTCTTTCTAAAATACTTCATACGAGTTCGCATATATCAGTTATCTCCAGTAGTCACTAGACGACTATTCACTCTGCATTAGGTTCAATTTCAACTATTATTATTAAAGCCTTTTATTACCATTCCCATAATTATTTACATCCCTAATTTACAATAACATTATTAACATGTAGTGAAATATAATTTACAATATTTATTTATTATACATAAATGCCTATGAATTGATTGAATGGTGTAGCTTGGACAAAGGCCTCCCCAAGCTTCTTCCACACTTCGCGATCTCTTGCCTTTCTTGCCCACGTGTGACCTGCAACATATTTAATTTCATCAGCCCATCTTCTTCTTGGACGGCCTTTCTTCCTTTTCGTGTCTAACGGAAACCATTCCGTTACTTCTCTGCACCAACCGTACTTTTAACGCATTATGTGACTATACTAAACCTAATCAGATATATTCGCTACCTTACATCAAAGTAAGTAAACACAAGTAGGTAGTTCATTGTGTACACTCAACTGATCATCTCTGGATACATTTACATTTCTATTAAAGATACCCACAGCACCTTACATCCTGCACTTACTCATCTATTAATCTCTCTGTAGTATCAAAACCATTCTGCAACATCAGTATATCTCAATATACAAACTCATTTGCTTGTTCCTATTTCACTCCATCCACCAACATATAAATTACCTTCTCTTAGGATCAATCTTATAATCCCCAGATAAAATTTGAATATCCAGATAAATTAACAATATTAAAGGGCGGTAAATCTCAGATCTGTAATCTGTATAAATAATGAACAAAATCGCAACGAAAGCTGCCACTCTTATTTATAATTTTATATTAATCAACAGAAAAAGATGTTTTTCTGAGTTTTTACCTTCCATCACCTTTAGGTAAGAAAGGTATTGTCTTTGGTCAAAAAAATCGTTTTAAGGTACCTAGAATACGATTTTACTATTTTTACGATGATGTCTGTATATATATATATATATATATATATATATATATATATATATATATATATATATATATATATATATATATATATATATGTATATATATATACCTATGTGTGTGTGTGTGTGTGTTTGTGTGAGTGGGTGTGTGTGTGTAACAAAATTTTCGTCTACGATAACTCTAACAATTCCAAAAATTATAATTATTTCGTATTCCCCTTCGTTGCATCCATATAATTGGTCAACCGGAAGTACCCTCATTTGAAGCTTTTAACAGTTTTTCTTAAAAACGATGTTAAATATATTTTTTCGCATTTAATGTTATTATAAATATATTAAAATATTGATTCCGGTAGCTATAACATGATAAATAGCTGTTTACAGGTAACAGTTCACCGGTAGAATTTTCGTAAATACCTCATATAACTGACGGAAGGTAATGCGCTGGCCACATCAGATTTTTTTTACAGATTTACACATCTGCAAGACTCAAAGCTGGATTTATAATGAAGTAACGCAGGACGAAAAGTTAGTTGATTTATATTGAACGCAGAAATTCTTACTGTTATCCAATTAGAGTATATGATATTGTCAATATCATTTTATAGGTTTTTATTGAGTTATTTAATTAAAAAGGGCAGTAAGCGCGAGACGAATTCGAGATCTCCCATACATCTGATGTGCTTGAATGCACAAAGATCTTGGTCTAAAATTATTACATTCCATCTAATATTTAGTTACAACTGGTTACAGAGTTCTTTATTTATAAAAAATTGTTCCAAATACAAATAAATAAATTTGTTTATTCACAATCGGTTAGTAATATGACGATTTCCGACTTTTAAAAAGTTGGGAAGTTAGTTATTGTTAACCTCATATTCCAAGAGGTTGGAAAGTATAACGTGAAGATAGCTGGGGTTGGAAAGTTGACACTTTCCAACCTCAGCTATACTCACGCTATACTTTCCAACCTCGAGGCGGGAAATAGCTGCCCCCCGCTTTGAGAGATTAATGCGTATCAATGATGGGTATTTACATATAAACAAAGCATCTTTACAATTTATATGATAAAAATATTGAATAAACTTGTAAATAATACAAGTAATGAATGAAATCAATATTTAAGGTTAGAAATCATACTGACAGTTCATGTGACAAATGAACAATCTCAGACCATTCGTTTATTTATGTTAGGTTATTATTATTTAAATATTAAATATTAATTTTTTATTTCAGATTGTGAATAAAATAGTATACAAACCTCGGTGAAAAGTTTCATTGTCTCGGGCTATAGTTAACCTCGGCGCTTCGCGCCTTGGTTAACTATCTTCGCCCTCGACAATGAAACACTTTCCACCTCGGTTAGTAATATACTATTTCGTTATAATAAAGATGATTTTTATCCACCTAACCATGTAATAAAAGATTTGCGATTGTAATTTTTGCTGACTGGTGACACATTTGGTTCAAATTGAAAGAGTTTTGCACTTTCTGCAAAGTTTTGAATACAAGAGTAAATATAGTATGACTATCTAATGAAAGTTGACGTTTATATTATTTAATAGATGTGGTTTCTTTTGAAAATATTTCCCTATATTTGATTTGAAAGGAAACTGACCCTTATGTAATCCGTTACTGAATATTAGAATTGTACTCCATACCAGGAGGCATTTAAAATGACCTTAGCTACAAGATTCAGGGATGGATTTAAAAAATTTAATACCGCAAATTCTAGTTCGTTCGTCTCAGATGTAAGCAACCTTCGAGTCGGCATTACTGTTAGAGGAAATTAAAAATAATCCTATTTCATAGAATTGCGAAACTAAAAGATCAAAATACTTTGTTATAATCAAGATAAACGAAAAATGTTTAAAATATTTTAAACGCACCACTGTTTTGATATTCAGTTACCCTAGTCGGCCATCTATTTTCAGCCAGACATAATAATGTAAAAATATTTTATTTGACCAAATATTTCCACGCCTTCTTATTACTCTTTTTCGTTTTCACTTCCTCCTTACTGTTCTTCAATACCCCCTATTACCGCTGAAGCCACTACCTCCCCCATGGATATATCCACCATCTTCTAGGAGGCGATGTCATCCAGTTTTGGAATCACTGAACTAGAGGAAGTAAATTTAAAATTTTCTTGCATGATCTGCTTCTGATTGGCTATCGTTCCTCCGTTTTACTTCCAACCCTAGATATAATAATATTTTTACATGTGCTTTTGACGTAACTTTTACCGATTTATTCAGAGAAAATAAAACAGTTCTAGTAAAAATTAATTGCGAAGTTCTCGTAATTGTATTAAGTATGAAAGTTTTATAACTGAAATTTATTGCTTAAAATTAACTACTAAATTTTTCCTAATTATATTTCATGATATCAACTTTTTGTTTTCATTTTGAGCTGCCTCATAGGTCGTGCGTGTTGAGGCAGCGGACAGGGATCGAAGCGTCCTTCACCGCTAGGACCATGGGGTCGTGGGTTCGGTTCCCACCAAGGGCTTGAATGTTTGTGTTTCATCTTTTCACCTCCATCGAAAATGTATTGGCATTTTCAAGTATCAAGAGATGGCGCTGATAGCATTAAACAGTGGTACACTTTTTGTTGACAATTGTAAGCGTAACATTGCTGTCAATTGTGTTTCTTTAGTTTTCGTATTATTTTTTCATTTATTAGCAATTTTTATGTATAATTAAAGTATGTATAATAGAATGTTTTGTAGTCATCCAGATGTAGTTTCATGTAAATATCAAATATGTACCACTGTTTGTAGTTCTAATATTCGCCGCTAGTTAGCGTTTTCTTATTTAAAAATTCCAATACGAAAAAGTTATAAAATATAAGCAGAAATTAAAACAATTGTAAGAAGTCTGTAAACTTATTTATTTATTAATTTCTTGTTTTCATTATCCAACATAAATGACAAAATGACATTTTTTCGCACTAGTGAGTCACCTTTTTACAACTGGCCGCGTTCAGCAGCACCTAGCGCATCTAGCGGTCTAGCGGGATGTGATGTCACAAATGTAGGGTCAAATTGACAGATATCATATGTCATTTTTAAACATATTAGCAGTCATTATTCAACTGCATCGCTGAATATATGGCTTTTTCTGATACTAAATCAATGATAAATAAAAGTAGAATGTATCTAATCAATATATGTAAGCAATCAATCACGTTTAGTATTCCTTAACTTTTCATTAAAATTGAAAGGTTATTTCCTTGTCTTCGCTGAATTATTTTTGAAAAAACATAACTAGCAGTGTCTATCGTTTTTACTCAGCTGCTCTAGTCCATTTTTATCTTCGCTAAATTGCTAGATTAATACTATTCTTGTCTAGTAATGTCATTTATGTAAATAAAATAAATAAATATATCATCACGGCATATTACCCATTGCTGGGTGTGCCAATCTGCTTTATACACAGAATTCGATAATGATGATGACATATTTGTACCGTGCGGGCGTTTACCAGGCGTCACCTCACGGGCACTCAATGCTGGCGTGGAGAGCGCACCACAGGGGTCAATTTTGTGCCATTTAAAATTTGAAATATTTGGCGTTGGTCAGGATCGAACCCGGTTCCCCAGATTCGCGACCAGACACTCTGGCACGCGGCCACGAGACCCCATTGGGTCTCATTTATGTAGATTGACAGAATGAATATACAGTTTTATGACTATAAAGTCGGAATGCTTATTTCGCCCAGTGGTACACAAAGAATAAGAAAACCATCTTAGATTTAACAAAATCAAAAATTGAACTAGTTACATATATTCAAAGAATACAACATTATCGTATTAGAAAATTTATTACTTATAAATAATGTGCACATTTTGTTCTCAGTGCTCTGCACTAAAAGCCTTTGGAATATCTTGAAAAATTCATATTTATATGCAACTAATCTATTGCAATTAATGAATCCTTGCAAAGGTACTTACTTTATAGTCACAGGATAGGAAATTTCTTCTGCTGTCATAAATGAAAGTTCTAGACCACTAAATAAAAATGGCAGACACGGCTAGCTATATTTTCTAAAGTATAAAGAAGGAGAAACAACCTCATCTTTTTAAAGAAAAGTTGAGGATTTCTAAACGTAATCTATTACGCCTATTTGTTGACGAGGTTCAATCTACTTTTATTTTTCATTGATTTTGTATGAGAAAAACGCTTATATTTTGCAATACAGCTAAGGTATGACACCTGATATGCTTAAAAGTGACATAAGATAGTTGTCGATTTGACATTACACTGTGACATCACATCCCGCTAGACCGCTAGATGTGCTAGAGCTTGCTGAACGCGGCCAATAATACGAAAAAGTGACAGTTAACTTCTAATATGATATTTCATTATTTATTTCACGTAAATGTTGAATCTAAACGAGATCAGAAAAAAAACCTTTCATCTGTACCTATGTAATTAGTTCCAAAGTCGTGGTTTTCGCTCGCATTAGACGTGAAGATTATCGAACGAACGTTTCGAATTGGGCAACACATGCATATAACTTATAATTCGTTGCAGTATCGTGTCTTTCGCACATAACATCTGGTGCGAAAAACACAATCATTTTGCAACTAAACACATAAATAGCTATTCTGGTGATTTTATAGAACAAATCTTATATTTCAATTCAGTCCTCGTAGTTAAATAAACACTAAATAACTAAATCATCACGGCATTTTACTTATTGCTGGGTGTGCCAATCAGCTTTGCCATAGATATCGGTAATGATGATTACATAATCGTACCGTGCGGTCAATTACTAGGAGTCACCTCACGGACACTCATTGCTGGCGTGGTGAATGCATCACAGGGATCACTTTTGTGCTATTCAAAATTCGAACCCGGTCCCCAGATTCGCGACTGGACACCTAAGCATAAGGCCACGAAGCCCCATGTTGATGATTACATAATCGTACCGTGCGGGCAATTACTAGGAGTCACCTCACGGACACTCATTGCTGGCGTGGTGAATGCATCACAGGGATCACTTTTGTGCTATTCAAAATTCGAACCCGGTCCCCAGATTCGCGACTGGACACCTAAGCATAAGGCCACGAAGCCCCATGTTGACTGTTAAATTAAAATAAGATTGTAATATCTGATACATATTTAATTATTATAAACATTTTCAATATAGCCAGTATACTATGTAAAAAAATTCCTGGTTTTTGTAAGTAATGTGAAACTGTGAATATTGGAATATGAAAAATGAATGATTGACAACAGATAATTAAAATTTGAAATGCGAAATATATGAAAGATATGTATATTTCTATTCAAAAAATATTCATAACAAAAAAATCAATGAATTTTTTTATTCATAACTGTTCGATCTGCAGCAATTTAAATTTATAGGGTAAAAGAACACGGCTCAAATAAAATATTCTTTGTGAAAAATATTAAAAAGGAGAGCTTAGACAATATTATTAATATTCATAGTTTTTCTGATTGAAATATCTTTATCAGTGAAATATATTCGGTTTTTTGATCTTTTGAAAATTAGAATATCTCTCAATTGTATTCTTTTTATCCTGAAATTCAATACATTTCATTATCTCTGTGATAAAAAAGAAAAGCATTTTGTAGAGTTTTTAGTACGATTCAAAGCTTTGTGAAATAGATACAATATTGTATAAAGAATACATAGGAAAATATAAACTTTGTAATTATGTTTCAAATACATCTCTTGATAAATCTAATTTAATTGAAAACCTTTTTATCAGTTTACAAATAAACGCGTCTCATATTTTTCGTTTAAATTAGAATGAACTGACTGTAACAGATTCTAATTTTGTAAGTGTATTGTGAATTGTAAATTGTATAGAATATTAAACTGAAAATTTTATACATTTAGACAAATATAAATTGTTAAAGTTCAATAACAATGGGGTCCTCCACTATTTTTTATTTTTTAATGAAACCATATAAACTGAACGCGATTTGTAGTTTTAGAAAGTCTTAATTGTTATTTGTTAATCCGTAATAATTTTTTAAATATTATATGACGTAGATATAGAGATGCTTTTGTTTTCGAACAGTGGACTGTTGGTTTGTGAACACATGGCAACGCGCCGATTAATTAATAATTTCACAGAAATGTTTTTTTTTCTAACGAAATACGGCTAATTCCCAATCCTCCGTACCGCTTATTAAAAAAATCTGATGTGGACACCACACGACTTCCTTGTACGCAAGACTAATATGAAGTATAGACTCAATTATAAAATTGCACGTATTTGACGTAATTTGACATTAACATCTATTTTTTATTTTTTTGTTATTTTTTGTCCTAATCCATAGCAAGCTTCATTACAAAAACCAAAAAGTATATAAGTTTAAATTTACATATCTCGCTTATACAAAGGGCTAATTAAATAATACTTGATATGCTAGACGCAGAATTTAATTCTCTAAGGGCCGGTTTTATAAAGAAATTGAATCTTCACTTAAAATTACTTCCATAGTAAATTTAATGAAAAGAAAAAATGCAACACGATTTTTTGACAGCAATTATTTAAATGTCATAAGAACAGGGAAACTGATTCGAATTTGTTCATTTCATTAAATTTACTTGACAACTAATTTTTAAGTGAAGATTACATTTCTTTATAAAACTGGCCCTAAAACTCTTATTTGAAGCATTTATTTCTAAAATCAAAATGAAACCATTTTATTCAAGAAAAACTGTTAACAACTTCAGGTAATATATCACTTCCGGTTAGCCTGTTTTAACCAAATTCTGCTGTTATTCCAATTGATATAAAAGTCTTATATATTAAATTTGAAAAGTTTTGGATTATATTTTAATATAGTTATTCATTAAAATCTATTATAGGCTTCAAATAAAGTACCATTTCTGGAAATTATGTAATGACCAAAAAGGGAGGTGCACAACTAGATGTTATAGAAGTCCTAAATACAAAATTTCAACTTTCTACGCCTTACCGTTTTTGAGTTATACGAGATACGTACGTACAGACGTCACGACGAAATTAGTCAGAATGGATTCAGGGATGGCCAAAATGGATATTTCCGTTGAAATCTGGAAACCGAAATT
Organism: Harpalus rubripes; assembly: GCA_963082715.1. Classification (NCBI taxonomy): domain Eukaryota; kingdom Metazoa; phylum Arthropoda; class Insecta; order Coleoptera; family Carabidae; genus Harpalus; species Harpalus rubripes. Next base: position 18,105,774 of record OY720454.1, on the reverse strand, counting down.
TTTCGCGAATAAAATACTTCCTTTACTTTGTACAAGGAAGTAAAAAAATAACAGGTGACGAACAGAATATTTTCAACGAAATAAACGATATATCGAAATTAATTTCATTTGATAATAAGATTTTTTAGAGAAAAAAATTAACAGTAAAATTTTTAAAAGATATCCGGTAAAGGTCATCTGTATCATGAACGAATTAACAAATTGGCATGTAGGTATTTATCTCTCTCACGAGAAGCATGTGCGATATAGATGGATATATGTCTTTCTATAATTCATATTGTTTCGACTAAGTTAGGACATTCCATTTTAATACGATGCTCGTTGCTGTAACGTAAGATTATTTATTAATTCAGATATATTACCTTGATTCATAGCCTTGTGAATAACGTTATTTCTGTCAGTGTCACTGTCACTGACTCTGGATCAATATCTGAATTTTCACATATTTAGTTATACATTTGCTAATAAACTTACCAGTTGACTTAGTTTTGAACTTTGAATGCTTTTATGTAACATATATTTTTATAATAATAAAATAACAGTAGTATCTTATGTACCCTCATAAAAACTGAGTAATCGACACTACTCGTAGATGACCTTCGGACATCTTTCAAAAATTTTACTATAGACGGATTGTACCTATGACTTCAATACTAAATTTTAAAAGTTTTGGATTATATTTTAATATAGTTTTTCATTAAAAGCTGTTATGAAATTCAAGGAAACTATCATTTCCGGTTCTTCAATTTTACCCAAAATCTATTCAACTCTTCATATGAATGCAGAACGCTTAAATTCGGAAAATATTTGGAAGTTTGTTATTAGAGTTATCATGGAGAAAAAATCGTCACACAGACATCATCGTAAAAATAAAATAAAAACGTGTTGTAGAGGGGCCCTACTTCGTGCTTATTCACCGAAAACTCACCATCGAATTTTTGGACCGATAACATTACCTCCCTTACCTACGGTATGACGGGAGGTAATAACCAAGAAACCATATTAAGAACGCAGCGATTTCTTCTGCGACGTGCAGCTTTATGTATCGAACATAATGGAGATAATTTTGAACATTTCTTGTAAACAAAAAAAAAAATAAATATGTATTAAAATAGTTATTTATGATATAAGTGCTAAAAGTGACATTTTATTTTGTGAGAAGGAAGTTACAAACACATTTATTTCATTTAAATTTGTATTTGTAAAAAAAAAATTGACATATGTCAAACATGTCGATTTGTTGTTCCATTCGTCATTCCCAAGTTAATTTAATTTTACCCCTAGAATTAAAATATCGCATTTTTAATTGAAGTATGCCGTGTTAAAAATTCAATTTTTAATAGTGTTTGTAGAAAAAACGATTTATTTCGTAAAATTTAATGAACTAAAATTTTTGTCACATGAATTATAAAATAAACAATAACTCGTTAACCGTTACGTTTAGGACATATGTTTATATGGACTTTTCGATAAGTTCTCGACTTCATCTTTGAAATATTGCCGGTACATTTTGGGACACTCTGTATACTGTGTTTACCTGTTTACTGTATTAAAAGATATGTTAATATTTTTATAAGAAAAAACGTTAAGAAATTCAAATGTTTGTAATTGACACATAAACATCACTGTCAAAAATATTTGTATGCCATTGTCAAAAATATTTGTACATCATTATGAAGATTATGAAAATAAAAAAAGGCAACAACGCAAAAGAATATACGTAAAAAAGAATACAAAAGGAATTTGCGAAAAAATGACGAATCTAAAGAAAAATAAAAGGAAAGTAGAAAAAGAAAATTTCAGGATATTGAATATAAAGAAAATGTATGTATTGTACATAATTTATATTAAAATATCCCATAGATTTTGCAAATATATATATATGAGAATTATTTTGTAGTGAGACACGAATATATGTATTTCTATTTAAAAATATTTTTCGTTTTATGCGTACAACCAGGTAAAATATCTGGCGAGAGGTTATGTGCTGGCCACATCAGATTTTTTTTCTTTTTACCTTAGTTTTATGTCAAATTTTAGATTTATTTTGGACAATTGACTAATCTTTGGCAAAGGGAGAATTCTCATAGGCGCCTATTCGAGAGAAGGTCAAGGCGCCAAAATCGCAAATACTAGCGAAAACATAAATTTTAGATCCCTTTCAATAAGGGAAATAGTTGCTGGTTCACTTTCGCATGCTTACCTAATTCAATAACTACAATACTTAAACATAATATTGTTAATTTTACTTTTTATGCAATATGTCAAATTTTCTTCAATTTTGCAAACAATAAAATATTATCTATCCTGTAAAATCTCTCTCATCTGATGAGTATTTTATTTTGCAATTAAAATGGAAGTAAAAACCGCCTCCCGGGAAGGAGGAAAAGTTGGCGAAAAAACTCAGATTCTAATCCAGATGTTTCCGCTAAATTACGTTTTAATTGATCTAACGTGTATCACAAACAAAACACTGCGATTTGTCACAGATACTGCGACAGACCAATTACACAATCCTTCGCGTGAATATTTTAACCGTGAATGAGATCGAAACTTTACGAACTTGGAATAGATTAATTGAATCGAATGTCAATAAAGAATAAATCAGGAGATATTAATTAACAAACTCATTTACTGTGTGAAAGAAACTATTCTGGTATATCCTCCAATAGACATTCGGATGTGTCAACAATAGTAATGAGAACGAGATATAAATGACAATACTTTCTAAAGGCCAGCATTAGGGTCTCGGAAAATGTAAAATATATGCCTTCGGTTAAGTGGGGCATACGGTTTGGGGGGGGGGGGGGTCTTGGGGTGATTTCATAGATGTGCTTTTTATTGACAAAAATTCTCCTAGCTTACTATAAAATGGCGAAAAACTGAATTTGGTCGATATTTTGATATTACTTCTAAAGTAGTGAATAATCGAGAAAAATGTTTCAAATAAAAAAGTTAGATATTTTTATTGTCTATCCAGTGGCGAAAATGATTTTTTTCTGCAGTCTATATACAAAGTAGCCATTTGCGCTCTCTTTTGTCAACGCAAAAATGTCACTTTGCCGCTCATGCGCGACAAAGTAGAAAAAATGCTCGCTGTCTAAATTTCTAACTATACAATGTTGAGAAACGTCACTTGTCTACATTCTTAATAGAAACATGTAGTCAGGAACTAATGACACTGTAGTTACACATTTACCGCCTTCACAAGTCAATCTGACATATAACTGCTCTGTCGGTATATTACATAACCAAACAAAATGCCGCACTGCTGTGAAAATTAAATATGGCATTTATTTACGAAAACGAAAGTATAAAATGCGTAGATTAGATTGAAGCCATAGCTCAAGAAGAATGGAAAGTAACGATAAATTAAAATTAAATATAAAATAAATTGTGTGAACAGTTGTGCTGCCACCTGCAAAAGTTTGGCGTGAACGCTCCCAGTGGACATCCACTTTTCCACTGCACTAGTTTAATGTACTTGAAACAAATAAATTATACAAAACTTATAATATTCATTACAAAATTGGCATTAATTTTTTGTAAAAACGAAATCCAAAACATTATCTTGAAGTCATATTTGAATACGTTCCTATCTTCACTGCAAAACTGTTGAGTAGTACTGTAAGTACAAAGTGTAGATTTCATTATTTTTTTTATGGTGGAGGACTGTAGAAAAAATCTTGTGTGTGTTTCGAGCGCAAATGGACATTGTCGATTTCGAGAGAATGCCGCGCTCCTGCGTCGCGCGTCAACAACCTCTCAATCGACGATGTCCCATTTTGCGCTCTTAATACACAAATAGCTATTCTGTCGGCAAATTTTCGAGATATAACACAAACTCTCATTTTTTAAAAATAAAACCCCCATATTTGATTTTTGCGTCAAAAAATGCTTATTTTTTCTCTTTGAAATTTTAAATTATTACATAAGTATTATAATTGTCAACTTTTACTGTTACGCAATAATACATTAACAATAAAAATAGTAAAAAAATCTACAAAAGAAGAAAACCTACCTTGGGTAGATTCTAGGAATGAAAGCAGTGTAGCTGGGGCATAGGGATTCGGTTTCACTTGAAACTAATTTATTCTTATAAAACTGACGTTTGAAGACTCTATTATTAAATTTAGTCTGAAGACTAAAACCGCACTCGCGGTGATGTCGTGAGACGCACAGCGGTGTTTTAGATAAGTACAGTCGTACGATTAAATATTAAATATGAAATAATACACCATTTACATTCGTTACATATGTAAATGTCCAGCTGTGGCCATGAGTAGATTTAGCCATCTAGATAAAAGATATCTCTCGACAAATGCAATCGGGAAACTGATTTCTGAAACAATAACTGGCTTCATGAGAACTCTGACACTGCTTCCAGAAAACTAAAATGGGGCCATGTTACAAAGATTTTATACATCGCAATTACTGTAGTGATTAGTGCTTAAAGCCCTCAACTAAATAATAATAATTATAATAATATATTTATGTATTTATTTAAATAACTATGCTGGAAACAACATTAAATAATCTGAAATTCCTATAAAATTTTCAGAATTCGCTAAATAAACTACTCAAAAGTGAGTAGGGGTATTGAAAATAAGGTTCTTTAAAAAGTGTTATACAAACTATATTTATATTCATGAATGAATACATCAAAATCAATGTCTTTAAACCAAAATCTACCAGTTATCTTTCGCATATACAGATTAGAAATTACATTTGCAATATCGTCAACATGCTGCCAGTTTACAATAGTAATGAAAAATGTCTTGTTTAAAAATTTCACTCTTTCAACTGATAAAAGAATGCGAGGTTATCGGCAAATGGACATAGCTACGTACTTCAATACCTTCCAGAGTGTTATTTTTCGGTTAATTTATCGACATCGAGAAACACGAACAAGATCCAGAAGATCTGGATCCAGCCGTGTCACAACATCGCTGCAGGATTGTCCTCTCGTGATTCAAGCGAGAAGATAGCCTTTTGAAACTGCGCAACAGCTACAACAATATCTGCATAACGCCACAGGAGTCGTGATAAGTGACCAAACCGTCCGAAATCGATTGTTTGAGGTTGGTTTAACATCTTACCGACAATTACGATCACTAGCGAGAACTCCTGCTCACAGGCGACAAAGGTTAGACTGGGCTAATCAAAGACTCACTGAGGCTACTTCTTAAGAGCAATATTTACCCCGGGCGTTTGAATTGAAAATAAGGGTACAGAATATACATTTTTTCTCGAGACCCATAAAACATATCAGTTTCAAATAAAAAAAAAACGTCCTTTTCACGGATGAGTCTAGATACTGTGTCCATAACGACAGTCGACGTCAGAGAGTGTACAGGAGTGCAGGAAATAGACATTATCACAGTATATCCAGCCTGTGGTTCCATTTGGAGAAGGCGGTGTAATAGTATGGGCTGGTATATCTTTAGGCTGGCGTACCGCCCTCCACGTGTTCAATGGTAGGATTACTGAGCAACATTACAGAGATGAAATATTCTATGAATACGTTGCACACAATCGGGATTTCATTGGGCCTGAAAATTTTATGTTTTTGGACGATAATGCTCGTCCACATCGAACTCAATTAGTGTTGAAGGCCCTCGAACAACTCCATAGTAATCATCTTCCCCTTCCACCATTGTTACCAGACCTAAATCCTATTGAACATGTTAGGGATTTGCTTCAAAGACAACTAAACACCCATATTCCACCCTACAATCCTAAGACAGCTTTTAGAATTATTGCCCGCTCTATCGGTGATGAAATACCCCAAGAACCCATTGCGTATTGCATTTTACGCATGCCAGAGAAGTGTCAAGCTGTTGTAAATGCGCAGGGTAATACTACCCGATATTAAAAAAAATCTGATGTGCCAGCACATTACCTTCCGTCTTCCGTCAGTTCCATATATTTTGTACAAGTTCCATACAGAAAGTTTCTTGCACAATTTCAAATACATTACCTTCTGTCAGTTCTATGTATTTTGTAAAAATTCCATATCCATTGAATATGAAGTATAGAACGTAATTAAATTGTATAGAGAATAAAATATTCTTTAATTTTTATAATAACATTAAATATGGAAAAATGATATTTAACAGTGTTTTTTCAAGAAAAACTGTTAATCAGCCCTATTTTGTAAAAAAGTTGTTATTTCTTAGCAACGTTGTTATAGCAAATAACCAATAATAATTGCGAACACTGAATGAAACATGAAAATGACAGGTTTCATATTTGTTTCCATTAGTAAAAATTTATAGCAACGTTGCTAAGACTTAACAACTTCCTTACAAAATAGGGGTGATAATCTTAAAATGAGGGTACTTCCGGTTGACCAATTATAACTAAAATCTAATCATCTCTTCACATGGATGTAAAGAAGAGGAATACAAAACAATTATATTTTTTTGAATTGTAGTATTTGAGTTATCGGATCCGAAAAAATCGTCACACACATACACACATACATACGTACAGACATCATCGTAAAAATAGTAAAATCTTATTCCAGGGACTCTAAAACGTGCTTATTCATTAAAAACTCACCACCGAATTTTTGACCAAAGACCTTCCTTACCTAAAAGTGACGGAAGGTAAAAAAATATGTGGCAATGAAGATGTAGTAGTGCTGGTGCGTAAGATTTTAAATTCATTTATTTTCATTTAAACCAAATTTAACGATTTGAATTTTTTGTTTTTGTCTAAAAATATTGTTTCATATATTTCTTATAATATAATCAAAGAATATGTAGAATTTTTATATTTTGTATACGGTTTCTTTTTTAATATCCCTATTCATTTCTGAATAGTTCATGTATATTTTATTTATAATTTGTAGTTATAGGCACATAAATATAAAATAATACTATCTACTACAGAGATCTTTACAACTGCACAGTTGTTAAATCTAAATTATGAGTAAAAGGCGTGATGTTGATATATTTATTCGACATTTCTTTTATGGGCAAAATTCAATAAAAAGTTAAAGTGTTTTGCTACCCTAAATATGGATATTAAACTTTGAAATATAGGGTAATTAAATATTTCATGAGTATTTTTTCTCGTTGGAAGTTAAAAATGATTTGTCACTGTGAAAAATACAAATTTTCCGTGAAATTACTACAGCAGGACGCACAAATTGACATTAATGACTTTAACATGTCAGTTGGGCATGGTTTGTTGGCTCTTGTTTAACTGTTTACAGGCCAACACCCCATTTATTTATTCAACGTAGCTGTCATAGTTGGCTTTGCATGAAATGTTTATATTTATTAATTAATAATGAGAGTTGAAATTAAAATGTTGTAATTACATCAAAATTAAAAGTTTGTAATTTTCATAATTTCATTTGCACAGCAACTGTGTTAATGTCCTGCCTTTGATGTGGGTTGTTATTAAAAATTCATTAAATATTTTTATTAAAAGCTGTGGGTAAAAATATATGACACGAATTAAATATTAATATATGAGGTAGATTCAAAATATTCCCGTAATTGATCAATAATATACAGATGTTCCAGGACTAGCTTACGCTATCGTTATTTTAAAAACTATTCAATATTATTTTACGAAATTTGGTTTTCTCACATGCACGTGTCAGCTAAGATATTTTCAAAACAGTGGCACTTCCGGTCTTACCGGAAGTAGACCCTAACTTTCTTATTTTAAATGGAATGTTATATTTTTTATTTTACCATTTAATTCAGCAGAAAATTTTACATATGAAACCATAAATTTTTTTTACTTATGATCAACCACTTCCGGCGTAATTAAACTTTTTTGATTTTTCACTAATGACGGCCACTTTGTATTACTTTATATCTCGAGAATGGAAACGAATTTCTATAATCTATAAAACAGTTTTATAAAGAAAGCCTTTGTTTACAATAATCTAAATTAATAATCGATAATTTTTGATAATTGTAATTTCTGCGTAAACGTAAAGTTGAAGTTCACAAAATTCAAAAATCTCATTTTTTTTAAATGGAACACTCCATTTTTTATTATTTAAATGAATTCTTCGTTAAAAAATAGAAGAGCTTGTGTAGCATGTCCTATGTTGAAAGTTAAGATAAAAATAAAGACAATGGAAGTCCAGAATAGTGTTAGTATTTAAAATTCAAAAATGTCTACTTCATTCAAACGGACATTGGAAGACCGGTATAGACCCGGAATCAGAAACAAATTTCGAGAAGACGATGATCAAGATTACGAAGTTTGTCAAAAGACAACCACATCATCCTAGATGGTTTCCGAGTGAAGTTTCCGATTCCAGGAACAAGTACCCACAAGATACATGAGCGAGCCAGCTTCGCACTGATCCGTTCTCAGATTAACTACCATCAATAGAAGAAAACAGACGCCACCAGCAAGAAGATACGGGAACTACATCAACAAGCACACAACAAGAAATGGGCAAAATTAACTCGGAATCATCAGAAGGCCCCCGACACCGAAAAGGAACCAAGGAAAACCATCGTCAACATCTCATCACACCCACTGTAATCCACAGAAACCGCCATATTGAAGAAAGGGCAATTTTTCCGTAACACCGAAAGACGTTCCTGTACTCGACATCATCAGTGCCTTTGAAACAACACGGTTAGAACCAGTACAGGCGAAAGAATTTAAGTAACAGGAGGATAAGGCCCTTAAAAGCCTACGGAAAATCAAAATTTTTTACAACACGGTAACTACCGAAGATTGAACAAAGATCCAACAAAAAATCTAGAGAGGAAGGTCTACCAGACCTTGAAATCATACGAGAACTAGACTGCCCAAGATTCACAAAAGCAACATGCCACTTTGGCCGATAACCAGCTCTTGTAATGGGCATACATACAAGCTAGTCAAGTTTGTACTACCGATTTGCCAGCCGCTTCAAGGCAACAGCTCACCTTTTGTCAAGTATTCCAAGCATTTCGTTAAAATTCTGAGAACATTAGAGCTGCAGCCACGAGATCAATTGATCAGCTTCAATGTGGAAAGTTTTTACACCAATGTTCCTGTTGAAGAAGCACTAGAGACCATTCGAAAGAAGCTCCAAGAAGACGAGAACCTACATGAAAGAACCACGCTACATGTTTAAGGACTAATGAAGCTACTAGAATGCTATTTCAGGAACTCATACTTCCAGGAAAAAGACAGATTCTTCGCTCAGGACGACGGCCTTCCAATGGGATCATATCTATCACCCTTCATCGCCAACATCTACAGAACTGGTTCGAATCTCAGGCAATAGAGAAAGCGAAATTTAAACCCAAGATATGGCTAATATATATGGACGGTACCTTCATAATTCACACTGATCGCCATCTAGAACATTTCCTGCATCACCTGAACAACATCAAGCCATCCATCAAATTCACGATGGAAAAAAAGAAAAACTCACTGCCATTCTTGGACGTCCACGTGAAGAAAAACAATGGAATGATCGAGACAGATATTTACAGAAAACCAACACACACCGGCCAATATCTAAACCACGGATTAATCACTCTACAACAACGAAGAAAGGAGTAGCAAAGTCTCTAACCAGAGAAAGGACTTAAAGAAGAAATCAAAACATCAAAAGGGACCTAAACAAAATGGCTCCCCAGATAAGATAATAGAGGAACTTCTTCATAAACACCAATCCAACATAAGCCAGTAACTAAAGAAAGAGGAACAATCAAAAGCGCTACTATGCATCCCGTACATCAGAGTCTTATCTGAGACGATAAAACGCATAGGAAGAAGTTACAAAATCAGTACAGTGTTCAGATCATCAATTAGCATTAGAAGTATGATCACAGAACAACCGAGACTCCAAAAATTGCGTCTAGCAAGTCTCTTGTGAATGTGGCCAGTCATACGTGAGAGAAACAAGAAGGCCTTTGTAAGTTAGACTGAAAGAACACCTAATTCATACGCAGAGAGTAGAGACAGCAAGATCCGGCATCGCGCAACACTCCTGGGAAAAACAACATAGAATGAATTGGTCTTAGGCGAAGATCATACACTGAGAGGAACACTGGTAGAAAAGAAAATTTAAAGAAGCAGCAGTCATCATCAACATCAAGGAGGTCTTCAGCCAACCAAGAGTAGAAATTAGCAACGTGTGGAAGCGACTGATTGGACGTTTGAATAAACTTAAACTACACTAGTTTTTCTATTTGTTAATTTTTGTTTCGCTTACTTGCACTTTGTACGCTTGATCACCCCACTAATAATGTCTTTAGTATATAAGCTCCAGTAGTCCCTATGTTTGTTAGTATTCGCCTGATGACGATTGCAGATACTCTAGCAATCGAAACGTGTTTTTACATTTTGTTAAAAATAAAGACAATCCAGAATAGTGTTAATATTTCATGTTTCAGTAAGTTTTCATATTGATACATGAAAAAGTAAGAGAACTACAGGACAAAAACGCCTTTACCCAACTTACACACTTCGCCAAGTTCACCTTACATCGAATTCCTGTTGAATTTTGACAAATAAATAAATAAATTCATTTGGGTATCTATTAATTTGAATATCGTTAAATAATTCAAAATTAATAGTTATTTGTGAAAAATGTAAAAAGTTTTATTTACGAGCCTTGTAAGTTGTGTCGAGTACACTGAACTAAATATAAACGGGAACTCGCTTTAAGATCCAATTTGCGCGCATCATAGGAGACCGCCATACTGTTCCAGCTCCGGGTTTTAAAAGCGCGAATTTTGAATTTTTGTTTTGATTATACGAGTAATAGATTCCAAAATAAAAATAAAATGAATCGAAGGACAGTAAGAAAAACACAAATATAATAAAAAAAAGATTAGTGTAAAGGAAAAATTTAAAAAATAAGTCACTATTTAATAATCATTTATCTTTGATGTATAAATAAAATAATTTTTAAAGAGATGTTTTTATATTTGCTCCTACCAATCATTCTGCCTGCTTCTTTGTTAAATTGTAAAAGCGAATTTTACAGTACGATCTTGCAATTAATTCAACTAATTGTTTTTCATTGCCATCTTCACCAACAAACAATTGTTATGAACAGCTGATAATTATCATGAAACAAATTTTTCATTAAAAATTTCAGAAATATTACAAAACTAGGCGATCACAATAAATTATTAAGAAAATTTTATAAATACCTCATTCCTTCACTCACGTAAACATGTTATTTAAAAATCAAAACAAAGATGAATATGGCATTACAACAGTTTACAAGTGACACACCTTTAAAATATCCCTAAGTGCAAACCTGAAATAATGAAATACACTAGAAATAGAGTAGCATGGCGATCTCCTATCTAGCACCGGAAATGCCTAAGTTGTGATATAGGAAGGACACAAGCGTTCCCGTTGTATATTTATTCAGTGGTCGAGTAGCGTATACAAACAAAGTCTTTCAAAATATGAAATAAAAATATAACCTTCTGCACGCTCTGCAATAAAGGCTTCACTATTTTTATTATCAAAGTGCGTAGTTTAGTTTATAAGCTCCAGTAGTCTATATAAGTTCGTCAGTATTCGCCTGAGGACGATTGCAGATATTTTAGCGTTGTGTTTTTATATTTTGTTACAAATAAAGACAATGGAAATCCAGAATAGTGTTAGTATTTCATTTTCATATTGATACATGGAAAAGTAAGAGAACTACAGGACAAAAACGCCCTTACCCAACTTACTCACTTCGCCGAGTTCACCTTATATCGAATTCCTTTTGAATTTTGTGACAAAAAAAAATCATTTTTCTATTTTGATTCTTTAATGTACTTTATGAAACGCATCTGGATGTTATAAAGTAATTCTTTATGACATCCAAATGAGTTTCGTAAAGTACATATTAAACAACCGAAATTGAAATTCCTGGACATGAAATAACGTACATTTTTTGAAAAAATGACCAAAATAGAAAAAATAGTATAAAATACACGTTTCATAAGACATTTCAGCGCATTTGTCCCCTTAGAAAACTCGAGGCAAGCCGCTCGTTTCTAAGAATGACGCGTGCGCTAAAATCATGGATTATGAAACTTGTATCTTAATGTACTATTAGGTATCTATTAATATGAATATCGTTGAATAATTCTAAAATAATAGTTATTTATGTGAAAAATGTTAAAAGTTTTATTTACGAGTCTTGTAAGTTGTGTCGAGCAGCGTATGCACACGTCTTTCAAAATTTGAAATAAAAATATAACTTTTTGCACGCTCTGCAATAAAGGCTTAACTAGTTTTATTATCAAAATGCGTAGTTTTGTATCCATTTTATTCACGACTTTGATATCTGATGTACCAAATTGCTGCACAAATTCAGTTCAAGTACCAGTTGTCCAGAGTGTATCATGGGAATTACGCTCACGTGATAAATAAACAAATTTACTTCGAATTCTGATTATCAATATCACAACAGGTCACTTGATGCTCTCGGCTGCATAGTGCATAAATGGAAATTTTTATTGAATTTTCTCCGTGAACCAATTTAATTTAAAACTGTGTTTCTTGGGTCTTATGACAACCTATTTTTACCGAAACAAAGTTTTTTGTACTTTACACTCACCTTCTCGTGGTTTTAATTTACTTTTGGAAATAGCAATTCTCCGCAGCGTAATTTAGTTACAAAGTGTAAAGTGTTCGTATTCGTAGTACTGTTTGGGTGTCGTTGCTAAGCAGGGTGTATTGTTTCACAGGCCACTTGATCGCTAGCATTGGTGATGCTCAGCTATTATGCAAAGCAGTCTACATCATTCTCATGCAGATACTGCAATTAATGCACTGAGAGTAATTGATAGGTGTAATTATTATGAAATTTGTATGACGATAACTTTATACTTGATGAGTACGGTCTTACTGTCAGCGATTAACATTCGTGAATTTAATTATGTATATCTTATTGTGTATATCCACAATTTGAATATATAGGGAGTTAACTAAATAAATCAGTTTTGTCTTCATTAATAGTGCGGTGTGAGCAGCCACTCACATTATAATATATTTTTGTGAGGCTGATATTGGAGTGCGCCATAGGACAATGCTTGGATTTTTCGCTGTCAGAGATTAGAAAATGAAAGTTTGTGTAATTTTCATACGTAATATAACAAGTGATATGATTATCATCGATGATATTCTCGAGTGAAACCGAGTTGCAGATTTCATGAGTCCGAAGGACGAGTGAAATATGCTGCTTCGGTTTCACGAGCAATATCTTCGATTATTAATCATATCACGAGCTTATTTTTAATGAGAGAATATAATGAATTTTTGTGACACATTGTTTGTGCTGCTAACCTAACTTTTAATATATTGTATTACAATATGGTTGTTAATTTGACAATTGCCTTATTATTTTCATCCTTATTGATATCAACCCAACGATTATCGCACATTTTTATACTCAAAATTAACTGTCAATGTCAAATAAAGAAAACAAACCCTTAGTAACAAATATAAATAAAGTGATAATTTCTTTGTTTTTTATCATCACTGTGATAGATAGGGAGATTCTGAATGTTGATTGGCGGAAAACGTGTCACGTGACTCATGAATTATATTCTCATAGTAATAAGAATAATAATAAAAATAGTTATTTTCGTAAATAATCAAATAAAAGATTGGCGCCAGAAATAGTTATGAAAAACAACCTCCCACTTCTTTGATGTCAGTGTACATACAACACGACATTCATAGCCAATAGGAAAACAGTTTTTCCGTTACCTACGCGCTTTTATATAAATAAAAATAGGCGATATTTTGTCACTTGCATGGTCGAAGTTAGGGGGGGGGGGGTCTAAGACCCTCGTACATTATCACACACACGTTTCAGAACAAAAACGAGAGAATTAAAAATTGTCTAAAGTAGACCGTGTGGGTCAAGACTGATTCAGTTCTTTAGTTCTTGCAAACATTGAATATAGCATTACAAAATCCCTGATTCTATTTAGAAGACGATCTGAAAGAATTTATTAAAACAGTAAATCGAAAACTGTTGCTTTAATAAACCCGTACTTGCGCGAAATAATGGCAAACAACTAACTCAAAATAAATAATTTTCATATTTCGTATCAATAACTTTTAAATGTTTAATCGTATTAATTTTGAATTAAAACATCTTTTTATTTCCTTATTTCTTATAGTTTTAATTTACGGATTGATTGTACGGTAAAAAAATATTCTTATCTTACACATACACTGAAAAACGAGAAAATATACGTCTTTCCATATTAGGGCTTTAGCAGGCGCGTATATGGACGGGGTGTCTAAAGGGGGTAATTTCCCCTACTATAAGCTGTAACATAAAAATAAAAAAAATGAACAACCGCAAATATTATAAGTTAAGATATAGAATAAAATAAAATTAAATAATGTATTTTACACAGTTAATATTTTATGGCTTGTAGCGGCAACTGCGGCGAACCGAAAACCCCGTATCATGAAAGGATAAAAACATCCCTTGAAAAAATGTAACTTTCAGTTATAAGGCATTTGACCTTTAATGGATACCTCTGCATGATCTGTATCCATCCACCCCCCCCCCCCACCGACGCCTGAGCTTTATTCCCCCTCATCCAAATCTGATGAACTAACTTCGCCCATGGTTACATGTTAAATCGTAAGTACTCTGAAGTTACATTCTGTTTCACATCACCTGACTTTTAAAAATATTATACAAATTTCAATATTTAATTGTAAAGTATCTAATAATCTAATTTGAGGCTCTTTAACGAACAATATTTTTTAAATTTTAGTACTTAGGCTGTGTCCGATGTCGCATTTTGGCATTTAGTATTTAGAATTTAGGTTTACCTCACATAAATGCACCTCCAAATGGCACACTAATGACATCCATTGGTTTGTATGGGAACACTTCAGTACAACAAAAGTGAATTATACAAATCGATTTAATATAATGCTTCAGATTAAACGTTAATATAATATTTCATAAAATAGAAGCTAAGAAGCTATTATTTGACAGTAAATTTGACATTTAGTACATATTATACCAACGAACATGATTTGTTTAATTAATACGCTTCAACTTCAAGGCATAGTATACTCCTGCAAACCCTAAAATGTAATTCCTAAAATCCTTAATAATGACGTTATTTAGGGCATATAAATTTAAGATTTAGATATTAGGGTGATAAAAGTGCAACATCGGATACAGCCTTAGAAGTCATAAAAATTCTTGCAACAGCCCTCTTATCATAATACGGTTTCAGTAGGATGAAGCCACGGCTCACACCCTCACACTAGAGACAATGACCATTTAAGACAGAATTTTCATAATCAGATTTTATCAAAAAATGGTGATGTTAGGTGACCCCCGCAACCACCAAATCACACAGCCTCGGATTTTTTTCTTTGGGGAAAACTAAAGGACAAAGTTTATGTCAGTAACCCTCAAACCAGCGAGAAACTAAAAGAGAACATTAGGAACGAGATAGACGCCATTTCTCCTGAAACACTTAGAACGGTCATGGAAAACGGCTTGAATCTTGAATCGTGCATTTGTTTGTGAACAAGAGACGGGTGATCATTTTGATGATGTGATTTTTCATATCTAATGTAAAAAAAAACTCCAGGAATAAAGCTATCTTTTGCCTTTTAGATCGCTTATTTATTTTATATCCTTTAATATTTACATGACAAACAAAACCATCAGCTTATTATGCGCCGGCCTGTATTTTTAAAATCTAAATTTGCTCGAGCTTAAGTAAAGTTGAGCTTGAGCACCACCGGTTTACATTTTCTCATAGAGTTATTGTCATGACCAATTGATTTTATATTTGTTAATATCTTAATTGAAAGTACATATACAGGGTGTTTGGCGTAAGTCCGGCACCAAGAATATTTCGTTAATTTTGAGAGATACAAAAAATGTTAATAAGCATACTTAAACTAGACAAAGGGGCTCATAAGATGATCATAGTAAGAATTTTGTGTCACTTCCGGTTTTAGCGGAAATGGGTTTAACCAAAAATTAAATGCTTAACTCTTTTTCAGAACTTTCACATTCAAATTTTATGAAAGTTGGTATAAAGTTGATACCCACGTCACCAATTGTAAGCAACTTATGATACAAATAGCCATGCGTGAAGGGGAATTAATGACTGTGTCATAATATAACCTAAATATTGTGTGAATTGGGTTATTCATCAAAATTTGAAGTTTAAACATTTATTTAGAAATAATAATCCAATTTAATGATTGCAATATAAGTAAATTAATGAAATATAATGAGGGTAGCACAGTAAGTTTCTGCAATCAAATATAACCAAGGTAGCTACGAAAAATAAATGCATGGCAAAACAAAAGTACATCCTTAGGTAGCATGGCAGTTCTTGTTACCATTCGTTATCTGTTATCAGTAATTTTCTATGCAGTGTTACAGTACGTACGTCGCACTGAAAATGCAGTTAACAAGGGAATATTTCCTAGCCATAATATTTTACGATTTTAAAAGTTCGCTCGCTCCTAAACAATGCATCGAAAAGCTTCGGCATGCTTTTGGACATAAAGCACCTAGTATGAGATCTGCACACAGCTGCTACAATGAATTTAAATTTCATCGAGTTTCTCTCAATAGGTGCGTTCGGTAAATGAGTTCTATTCACACTTTTCACTCTACGCACTCCCAGCATCGTTCGGTAATTACATGGGGTGATACGCGTCTTAACATGGAGCGTTCGGCAAATGCAGGATGGAGTCAAGTGGAGTGAAAAGTGTTAACTCCATAAGCCCAACCTCGAAATGCAAGCGTACATGGAGTGAATACGCGGAAATATTACGTTTTGAATGTTTAACTTCAAATTTTATCAATTTCAAGAGAATATGATCACCTATTTTCTATCTACGTGTAATTAATAACACTGGTGAGTGTAATAACACAAATACGAATGCAAATGAAGACTGTACTGAATAAAGTGAAGAATTTTCTACTTTTTCTTATATCATACTTTCTTCAGAATCATTAAAAAATAATTATTTTGCAAACTAAATAATTTGTGAATGGTTCATTGTTTTTTAGCAGTATATCAGATTATCAAAAATGAGGTTATGATATTCGTGTGCCAAAATTTGAACTCTACTCGTTCGGTTAATCACAAATAATGGAGTGTACCTTATTTCCTCGATACACTCCAACTCCAGCGCTACTCCCACTCCACTCTAACACCGCTCCGTAAATACTCCAACTCCGTATGATTTACCGAACGCACCTAATGATGATTTACGCGACGATTGGCCAATTTCTGCAGTTACGGATGAAAATATAGCTGCTATTCGTACAATGATTAAAAAGACAACCGTGTCACATATAGAATTATACGGGCTACTTTGGGCATTGGAATGACCGCTATAAATAATAAAATTTTGCTCGATCACCTAAAAGGCAGGAAAATTTGTTATTGTTGATACCTCATAATTTAAATGATGGTCAAAAACAACATCGTGTGGAATGGTGCATTAAAACATTAAAAAAGTACAATGATGGTCTAAAGCAGTGCATGGTATTATAATAGGTGATTAAGCATGGATCTATGCATTTAAACCTGAAACAAAACGACAATTAGCTCAATGGGTCTTTCCAAAAGACCCTAATCCTGCCAAAGTAAAACGAGTTCGAAGTGTTGGTCTAAATTGATTACCTCCTTTTTCTTAAAATCCAGCCCTGCTGTTAATATTGCATTATAAATTGTTTGCCACGGGTGTATGAAAAAGTGCGGGAAAATAGGCCTCGAAGTAAACTATTATCCAGGACAATGCATCCTCACATACTTCTGTGCAAACTAAAGCCTATTTAAAAGAATCAAAAGTGGAATTAATGGAGCACCCACCATACAGTTCTGATCTTGAGCTTAATGATTTCTTCCTATTTCTTAAATTAAAGGAATTAATGTTTCGTTTCCAATATACAAGTGCAAATGAAGCGGTTGAACCCTTCGAAAACATGATCTCTCAAGTGTCTCAAAAAGAAGGAATTTCTTGCTTTAACGATTGGTTTTATCGAATGCATAAATGTGTGGAATTAAAAGGAGAGTATTTCGAAAAACAATACAAAAAATTATTTCTGGAAAATTTTGTTTTCTTTCAATAGTTTGCAGAAACTTTCGGTGCTACCCTCGTACCTCTTTCTTAAAAGCAATACCTAATTTTTGGTAATTTAAGAAAAACGTCGAAATCATCTTTCTTATCACATGAATGCCAGGAATTTTTAAATAATTCAAATATTTGAAAATTGTATTCGTTACTGCGGTTACGCTAGCGTTTCTATTTCATTTTTCGCCGTTGATTGGACGAAGATAAAATGCACCCGTCTGTAACACATACAATAATGAGATACCGTATAAAAGTCTCATCTACGCCATGTGTGTACGACAAAGATGCTAGATAAAAGTTTAGTAATTCTTGCAGCAGAAATTTATGACGTTAGTATCAACTTGCGGAAACAGTGTCCGGTGGGGAGGAGTCGAGACCTTTGAGACATAAATAAACCGATACGTTCTAAATAATCTGCTAGTACGAAAATTACTGCAGGGGAAACAAGCTCTCCAATCAATGAGTAGTCATAGTTTTATATTTACTTATTTAATTACATGTACATTATTTATTTAAAAATTGTCTCTATATAAATGTGTAATAGAATGTAGAACACATTATTTTTTTCTTCCTAGAAGATAGATTGTGTGGTTTCATGGAAAATTAAATACAAAAACGTAAAAAAAGATTTAGTGACTCGGTGAAATAAAATGTAGAATATAAAAAAAATGCATCACTAGCTTAATCTCGTCTTCCATTTTCTTCAACTTGTACAATCACGTGACAATTTCTTGCGCAGGAGCGATGAACTTAATTAAACAATAAAAAGAATAAAAGTTTTAATTTGCGACGGCGTTGAAAGTGAAACACTTACTTCGGCTTCAATTTTACTAAACTAACAAAATTCGCCAAGCTGAAAAACAAAAAGTCAGTTAATATGATTTATTTTTAGCTTACTGGAGGAATATTAAATTATTAATTCCGTACTCTTTATTTATGGTTTGAATAGTAGACATTATTATTCGCCAATTAACACACGTCTTAGTTACAATATTTTTTCGTTAGCAATGTTTTCATATTTTTACGAAAATCATTCAATAATAGAAAATAATGCATTAATAAATAACTTTGTGTGCAATATTGAAATGTACAAATAAACGATGAACTGAAAAATAATTTTAGCAGCAAAAATTACTACATTTTTACTTCCTTGTACAAAGTAAAGTAAGTATTGTAATCGCGAAAAATTTCGGTTTTCAGATTTCAACGGAAATATCCATTTTGACCATCCCTGAATCCATTTTGACTAATTTCGTCGTGACGTCTGTGCGTACGTACGTACGTATCTCGCATAACTCAAAAACGATAAGCCATAGAAAGTTGAAATTTTGTATTTAGGACTGCTATAACACCTAGTTGTGCACCTCCCTTTTTGGTCATTACATAATTTCCAGATATGGTACTTTATTTGAAGCCTATAATAGATTTGAATTAAAAGCTATTTTAAAATATAATCCAAAACTTTTCAAATTTGGTAGTGATATATGAATGGTTTCATTTTGATTTTAGAAATAAATGCTTCAAATAAGAGTTTTAGAGAATTAAATTCTGCGTCTAGCACATCAAGAATTATTAAATTAGCCCTTTGTGTAAGCGAGATATGAAAATTTAAAACTTATATACTTTTGGTTTTTGTAATGAAGCTTGCTATTGATTACGACAAAAAATAACAAAAAAATAAAAAATAGATGTCAATGTCAAATTACGTCAAAAAGTACTATTTTATAATTGGGTCTACACTTCATATTGGTCTTGCGTACAAGGAAGTCGTGTGGTGTCCACATCAGATTTTTTTATTAAAATTGCGCATTAATTATAATTATTTCATCAATTTATTTTTAATTTATTCTGCGCTTAAAAATAGATTAAAGCTATATTAAAGTTTCTAAATTTATTGATTTACTCATCAGACATCAGTTTTGTTAACTTTTGATATTATTATCTTTCTCATTAAATATAAAGTTTATTTATTTATTTAATCGTATCCAGCAAGTACATATAAACAAATATATAAAGGGAAAATTATATTAAAAACCATTGATGTTGATATTCCTCGGAGGTACGTCTATAACTAGATGGTGTTGTTGCAGAATTCATATGGTTAAAAAACCAGTACCCAGGCCCGCGACGAGACGCTTCTGCTTGGCTCAATATAAAGTTAAAAATATTAATTTTCAATAATGGATATTTATGTAGGGCATAATCAAAAGATTGTAGCATGAGGGAATGTTTAGCGGAGAGCTTTAATTGTCCCGAGTACTATAATCTTGATTATGCCCGTGGTACATACAACGTTTTATTTTATTTTGCTTCTCGAAATCCAAGGATTCAATAGGTAGATATATATTCGGTATCGTTGTGCTGGTGAATTTTAAATATACTATGGTTTCTAGCAATATTGTTTGTTTATAACTAATTTTAATTTATTGTCAAATGAAAATGAAAGATATCGATTATTCAAAAGAAATATCGGAAGAATATGAGGCTGCACACAGAGCAAGTTGGTTCCACAGAAGTAAAAAAGACATATACGAGAAAGGATACGAATGGTGTTACGAGCAGCGGTGTTAAAAAATGTGATGTATCGAATTTATTGTGTTGTCTGACATTTATCTATAAACAACGATTTTGACGTTTGAATAGCTATTGCTTGGTAACTTTATAGGCCCTCGGGCGATAAAAGCTAAATTGCGCCCCCCGTTTTTGAGGGCGAATAAACGAGTTTATGATTCCAAAATAAAATAAAATGACAAAGTTCACAGTTAATATTTTGGAAATTTAAAAAAAACAAGTTTATTATTGCTATGTTCTTCTGTTGTATGGCTATATTTCGAAGTTAAATAACATTGAGACTGATTTTTATTACATTGAAAGTTTGTACATAAAATTCTACCGTATTTGATGTATATGACGCATATCTTAACTCATTTAAAAAAAAAGTGACATTCCTTCTTTTTGCGGTCTTCGTGAATTTTATAGTATATTCAAATAATTATGACGATTTCCACAGTTATGTATTCACGCAAAAAATTATAAATTATGTTATATACAGTGTGTTAAAAAAAATGCTAACTCGGAGTAGGCTATGAACAAAGAAACGTATGTCAATTTAAAAGTATTTAACAGGGACCCGAACCGTAACGAAACCGTAACCGAAAACCGCACCGATATTTGACTTTTCATGAAACCGTAACCGAAAACCGAAACCTATATTTTATTTCTAAATATATGGAAACCGAAAACCGGTACGAAAAATAAATTCGTTCTGTAACCGAAAACATAAGCGAACCGAAATAATATCGGTACTAAAACCGTAAGTTTAAAAATAAATATTTTTATTAACCCACATCTAGAAAAACTTTGTGTATACGAGTTCACAAAAAAATAGTTCCTTATTAAAAAAAAAATTAAAGCATTTTACTCCATTTTTCAATTATTTTTTGCAATTATAATTTAAAAAATACTCATTTGTTGACATTTTTCATTCAATCGCCCGTTTAGTTTACGTGTTACAAATGGAATAGAACTATTATTAAAGCTTAAAATTAAAAAATCAATAATTTACGAAACGTATTTAATTTTTATTGCAAAAATAAACTTAATAACTTTAATGTGAAAACGTTAACTTATACGTCTTGAATCGCAATTTTTATTTTTAGATCACACATTAAAATAATTACTTACAGGTTCTTTTCGAATTTTGAATTCCGAACAAGCCGAATATTTCTATTAGTACTAGTTGTAAAACGTGGAATTAAAATGTTATTACATTACGAAATAGGAACTAAATGTATTTCATGTTGCAAAAAATAAAAACTAAGCTAATTTTTCATTTAAACCGAAACCCTAACATAAACGAAATTTATTTGTTTTTTTAACCGAAACGAAAACCGATATAATATTTTCAAAAAAATCGTAAGCAATAACCAAATTCGAATTTTTATTAATGTAAAAACCGTTAACTATAACCGAACCCCACAACTTTTCGGTTTGAGTCCCTGGTATTTAATTAAATGTCAATTGACACGAGTAATTGGCTAAAATATTATCTACAGAAATAAAAGCTTTTTTGTCTTGAATCTCATTTTACAAATGGATATAAATTAGTAAATGGCTAGTGGCAATATATTGCATCTTTCATTATTATCTTTTCTCCTTAAAATTACATTTCAAGATCAATTTTGACTACTTGACTTTTGAATTCAGTAATGATCAGACATACGTTTTCCTGTTCATAGTCTGCTCCGAGTTAGTATTTTTCTGAACACACTGTATTATAGGGTGCTATTCACAGCTCGATACTAAAGTTGTATACTAGGCTGTTTTAGTTAAAACATGTATTAGCACCAAAACAAAATTTAATACACTGTCTATTCAGAGCTTTATACTAACATGTTTTAGTAAGTTCATGTGACTAGCGAAAAACATAGTTGACAACATCGCAAATATCTCTAGTAGTCATAGTTACATTACATTACGTCAAACACCGAATGACATACTCTGACATTTCAATAAAATTTTAAAAGAAGTTTAATTATAAAATTTATCATACGAATGAATTGTAAAAGAATTCCAATGCTGCAATGACAAAAACGGCAAGTATTATTTAATTAATTTATGTTTGTGTACTGTAAATTTTAATCTAATTATTTTGCTATGTACAGGGAGAATTAATTTTGGAAGTTGAGAACGAAGTTGAAGTAAAGACAGTACAAAAAGAAGCTGTGCTTGTTTTAAATCATCTCATTGGGTAAATATTTAATCTATCGCAAATATGTATTATTCACTATTAATTTATAAAAAATTATTGGTATGCAGTTTATTTGAACCTGAGTGTGATAATTTATCCATCCACACCGACAAGACCCTAATTCTGAAACTATTACTGAATCGCATTCAAATGTGCCATGGAAAGAAATAAAAACAAGATATTCAATGATGGAATATGAAAAGGAAATATTTAATTTTAAAAAATACTGACAAATTAAAATATCTTTATTCATATATAACTACAATAATTGTTTTATTAGGTATCTGTACCTATTTACTAGTAGATTAATAACTAAGTATGAAATGTAGGGATTAATATAAGTTTTTGTATACTAACTTAAAAACCAATACAAATTGTTAACTAACTGAATTTAAATTAATTAAAATAGCGTTGATTGAAGTGCGATCGAAACAGCCTATAATATTTCCAGCCTGTATGTCTTGTACGTGCATAACTGCAGGTTCCTCAAAATTAGTACTCTCCACTACTCTTTTTGGACAGTCTGTAACTTCTTTTGAATTCGCTTTCTGTGAATTCGGTAAACGGGTCCGTGTTTTGTCGATACACTTCTATCCGCCTATTTTGTAAATTTCGAACATATCGTGCACGTCTCACAATTTTAACTGCGTGTTCATCCATGTTAAACACGGTACTACCTTGTTTTATATTTGTGTACTAAACATGAAACTTAGTAACGCTTAGTATTGCCTAGTAAAGACCTGTGTATAGATTTTTTAGTAATTCCTAATACAATTTTCTTAGTAACGCTTAGTATACAGTAGTGAATAGCACGTCTTTTAAAAAAATGTGTTTCAGAGAAATATTAAAAACATCATTCTTACTTTCAGCTGCGCAATTAAATAAATTAAATTAAAATTTTAGGGAAACCATTTACTTTTACAAAATATTTTTAATTTCCACCGGAAAATCCGGTCCGACTGTATCTTTCTTAATAATTAAAACTCTTTGAGTGGTTATTTTTGTAATTAAACTTGAACGGCCTACACAACATCACAATTAAAACATTTTCTCCTGTAAATCTCCACTTCCGCCTAACGGTTTCCATTTACATCCGAGTGTGCCCTGCCCTGCCTTGTCTTGACAAAACAATAGCGAAATCGTCAACACCGTCAAATGTCGAAACAAGAGACGAGTTGGGAACGTAGCGAGCGAGCTTTGAAACAGCGTGTAGATAAAAATTCATTTGTTCGTCAATAAGTCACTAGCAGGCTCTGGCTTTAAAGATCACGATTTGCGGCCCAATTTAATTAGAGCGAAGCCCCACTCACACAGATATACACCTCACCCTTTTGTCTTGTCTAGAGCCAATATCACAATGCCCAAATGCCTAAGGATAATGTGGGATTTTTTACTGATTCGGGCATTGTAATTCAGGATTCCCGTTTATGTAATGAGGGATATTATGGTTTAAGTGTTTTTGCGATAAAGGTTGGAATAAACATAGCTAAATTAATTATTTGTTCCTGCTGCATTGTAACATTTTGTTCAGTTCTCTTCTGTGTGTGACAGTTCAAAATAACAAAAATGTTACGGCCATAAAATGTTTTGAAATTATAAGGGAAGCATGAAGCAACATATTACGGCTAGAATAAAATTGTGAAATATTATTATAAAGTTTATGAGGTTTGTGTTTCAAATGTTTGAACTAAGTTTTGTATACGGAAGTAACGCGCACTGCAAACTTTATAATAAAATAACATCAGGTACAAAATGAAAAATTTAAATAATACCGCAGGCAAAAGAATATTTTATTGAATCAACATGTGTTGCTGTTTTATTACCATTCTAATATAAACATTGAAAATATTAATATAAGAATACACGAAGAAATATATAAGATTAGTATTATTCGTTTCCAAACAATTCATATACAATATACATATGTAATTAAAAATACACAATAAATATACAGGGTGTAAATGAAATAAGTACTCGTCGAGAGCAACAATATTTCTTAATAACTTTTTCTCGAAATCGCGTATTTTTTTAGCATTTTAACAACCCCGTAAATTGACGAGTCGTTCCACATATTTTTCTAATAACTTAATGCAGTAACAACAGCTAAGAAAAATTTTGTTTTAGCAATTGACTGTCCTGTCATTTGTTGCAATTAAATTTTGACATTAATAATAAATTTGTTTATAAGGTAAAATTCTATCAAAATGCTTACGTTTACGAATAGCGAGTACACAGACAATGTAATTACTTACCTAATGGTTTATTTATTTATTCGTATTTGTACTACATGTTACTTTGTTATTGACATAAAGACACTGCCATGGAGTTGTCAACCCATTTAGACGGAGCGTTTTCCAAATTCTGTTCCTAATATTCGCACATTTGTAAATCTTGTACATCTTATCACAATACGGAGTGTCGCATATGACAATTTTAAAAAGAGCAACAGTTATATCCACACCATGTGCAAAAAGTTCAAGGTTTTCAGAACATAGCAGACTTCAAATTTTGCGTATGGCTAGTATTGTTCACTGATGAGACTGGGTTTACTAAAGAAGGTGTCTTTAGTGCAGAATACACAAAATGTTTGGGCGGTAACAATAAATAGACGACTTATTGGTACTCATATACCTCGTTTAACAGGACAAGAGTTTGTACTTACATTTTTGAATAACGTATTTAAACTATTATGATTTGTCGACGATAAACTATAACATATCTCATAACCTCATAACTATGCTCTTCCTCTATTCACAGATGTTTCGAAGTTTATTTTAATACACAATTTTATAATTTTGTTATTAAAAATTTAAATTTCTTTATTTTAAAGATTGTACTATTACGAATTTATTAATAATAAATGTTTTCCATTGATCGCTTATTAATTAATTTGTCTGCAAGAAAGCATACATTAGCCGACAATTTTTGTGCCGTGTGAATCGAACTTAAATTCAGACAGCAGAGGGCGGCAGCGATCTGTTCATTGGCGAGTAACTAAATTTTAAACAAATCTTTAAAGAATTTTAACTCAAAAACTATAAGCTTTACAAAAAAACTCTTATTAAGAAGTATTGTTTCTTTCGACGAGTTACATTATGGGTTAAATTTAATGTACTTATTTCATTTACACCTTGTATAATACATTACAATTTTTTTTCTCTCCTTACCAACTGTAGTGACCGATTTTCGGTAGCATCCAGACCATATGGGGTGAGTCTGCTGAGCACTTGTTGTTAAAACAATATAAATAGTCAAATTTGGATATCATAGGGCTGATGCATCGCCTGGCAGAAACTAGGACGGAGAGGATGCATCTTCTCCGGAGATTATCTCCTTATGCCAGAGGAAAAATAAATTGCACAGTTTATAGCAGCTGGTATTGCCTTAGCCAGATCTTCTCTCGTGCATTCCTCTTCTAAATTGGCGCACGTGAGCAGGTGGGCCATTATTTGTTCTTGACAACAATGACATAAAGTGGGTTCTGCTTGGTACCCCCAGCCCCAGTTGAACAGGTTTACTGCACATTTCCCTACTTGACTTCGTAGGCGATTTAAAGATTTCCAAATGGGACATTTCTGGTCATTACGCGGTGGCAGTTTCTCATCTGAAAGGATACCTATTGCTTTATCTTCTGGCTTTAATGACTCATCCTACATTAAGCGTCTTGTTGCAATCTCGGTCTCTGTCATAGGATCCACTGAAGTAAGGAAACTGTGTCTTGATTTTAGTCGTAACTGAGCTGGTTTTTGATCGAATATTGGGTGCCGAAGATCATGTAACTACCTATACTTACCGTCGACTGGTGGAGCTATGCCACTAAACAGGTATAATCGGTTGACTGGTGTTGATTTTAGGCAACCGGTAATTATACGGCAATTTTCGTTTTACAGAGGATCCAGATGTTTAGCGTTAGCTGACTTCTCCAAAACTGCAGCAACATATTCGGCGCATCAATAGGACAGGGCAAGAGCTGATGTTCTGAGGGTATGTGGGACAGCTCCCCACTTGATGCAGGTTAATTTTCGAAGAAGATTGTTCCTTGCTGTAAGTTTGCCCCGGATTTTATTATATAAGAGGATTACATGAAAATGAACCAGCGAATATCTCCGTTATTAAGTCTTCTAGCCAGCGACTCTTTTAATATAAAATTTAAGACAGCGAATAGGATATATATATATCCTATACACTTATATATAGAATACGTTTTTTCGTCAACTTGTTTCATTAAAATCTCTACTGCTCGGCTCCTTTTTATCATGGGGTAATGATTAATATACGTAAAACTTCGACATGTAGAGTAGTGACAACAAAATCAGTCCAGTGATTCATGAGATTAACGCGGACTTGAAGAATGCAACGTAGATGGTAGGCGTTTGAAATACATTACTCATCAACATGCTTCAGATTAATTTTATATAACTAGCCTAGTATGTTCGCAAATAAAAATTAGGTTTCGTTATTTCTGTAAATTTACATTAATTTAATAGTTGTGTTCTCAAATGTAAATTTAAATCACGTCGAAATCAAATGACTGTACACTCACACCATGATACATATTTGATCAAATTTATACATATTCATCTTTTTATTAATTTCAACTCACTTTTTTGCCTATTGACATTGTATTTTGCAATTTTTGTATAATTTTTGACGTCAATAAAATTGACATTGACCTTTATGATAACGTTACAAGATTTCGGTACTTTTTTAATTTCCTGTTGACTGTGTTTATAACCTAACGCTAAACTTTAAACTAAAGTTTGGAGTTGGCAGTGTTCAGCTTTTTGTTTACTATCTATAAATTCTAAACTTACATGCTAGTGGCGTAGCCAGGATGTCTTCCTGGGAAGGGTTTTTCCGAGAATGGGAGGAGGTGTTAGATATAATATTAATAAATTTTGAAATATTTATTCACATTTTTGCAACGTTATATCAATACAGAATGCATGCACATTTGCGTTATATCACTGAATTAGAAATGTCTATTTTATTTATTTTTACACGCTTTGTTACAATGTATGTATAAGTGGTGATATTATGGGGTTGAGACAATTTTCCTTATAACTCTTTATATATTTGTATTTGTTATTCGAAGATAATGAAGATGAAATTATGAAAGACACACACAACAACCATGCCTTATCCAGGATTCGAAGTCGGGACCCTTGGAACGCGAAGCGATAAAGCTACCGCTACTCCACTTGAGTTGTAGAAATAATACACCTTCTTGTAGTTCATATTTAATAGGTTTAATTTAGTGTATTAAAGTCGTTTGCTAGATTAAAAACGATTATATTATCTGATTCATTTTTGCGCGATGACAATATAAAAATATATTAAAAAACAAAATAAATAGAAACAGAAACATTCCTTTAAATATGCAAGCAGTAGAAACGTATAAGTTTTATTTGTTTATTGCTAAAAATCTTTATTTTTTTCGGGCACATGTGTTTTCACTTATCAGGTTTGCTGAAATATGACATGACCCTGTCATTCTGATTTATTCATTGATTTGAAACATTTCAAATTAGATTTTTTGTCACTGAACGATGTTTTTCAATAGTGGTGTTTTAGAATGGACTTGTTGAGACTACGAAGTTATTTGTCAAACTAGTTGTCGAAGAACCGTCCTTTTTATTTAATCAATTTTTCTACTACTTTTTTGTTCTTTAGTTTTTGAACATTATGTTGTATATGACCTACACATAGTTATTGAATATAGCCGTACTGGGGATAAAAATTTAATATTTATAACGGGCACGGTGCATCTAGAATACAAAATTAGGTTCATCAAAATTGAGTAGTTGTTTGCGCTAGTAAATATTACTTACTTTTAGCTAACAACTACGAGCTATAGATACTTATGCAACATTTATTATCTTATATATGGGGTCTCGTGGCTGTGTGCCTGAGTGCACAAAAATTGACCTCTGTGGTGCACTCTCCATGCCAGTATTGAATGCCCGTGAGATGACGCCTGGTAAACGCCCACACGTTACAAACATGTCATAATCATTACCGATATCTGCGAACAAAGCAGATTGGCACACCCAGCAATGAGTAATATGCCGTGATTCGTGATAACCGCTAGGCAAATCTATCGTTTTACATAACGGGACAAATTTTATAGAGATGTTCTGTCAACGTCAGGATGTGTCATAGAAGTAGATAGAGTGCAAAATATTGCATAGTATTGTTTTTATAATTAATTTTCAAAGTTTATATAAGAATAGCATTAGTTTCGAAAGCGGCCTTACCGACAGAGTGCAAATATACAAACCACACTTTTCTGCTGTCAATCAAATATTTTCATTAAAAAATTATTTTCAACAAATTTTAAGTATAAATAAATGATTTTCATTTATTTTTATGTGTTTCCTGCAAATTTCAGCCGAATTCATAATCAAATAAAAGTTTTGATATTTTGGAAGAATTGCGAAAAATTCGCAACTGGCGTCATTTTAGAAATATTTAAATAAAACTTTGTCCAGGCGGTGTTAAGATTTGAATTGGGTTAATTTATATTTTAAACCCCGCAGAACACGAATTTAGTGTTAATTTGAAAATAAATTAATCCGTTGAAGAGTTGAGAGCAAAATAACATGCATTTTATTTGGGCAAATTTTTCCCATGTTGCTAATTTTCAAAAAATAGCAATTTTTAAAAAAGAACGCACCGTCCTAGTTGTCTGGCATACGTTTTTATAGTATCTATATCTTGTTCCATTTAAGCCATTCAGTATTGTAGAGCATAGGGCATAGTTTTGATCTCTTTGATTGGCTGAAATTGGAGACATGAGAAGTTTATCCAATGTAATTTCGACTACTTAAAATTGGCGCTGATGCGAGCAACATCTGCTGAATGGCTTAAATGGAACAGAGTATATATAGTCAATTTAACATAATAAGATAATAACTAAATGGCAGAAACGAACAAATAATTTAGGAGAGGTTATATTATTTGCAATTTTGATTTTTTTTTTTCGAAAACGCAGCGACACCCGACCTTGCCACCTTGCTAATCCTGTTCACAAGTTTCGAAACTCTATTACTTGGAATTTATAGCGACGATCAAATCATATACCGAATTTGCCACCAGCTCCCTAATGCATTTTTGGGGGCTCATAACTCCTGAATTGTTTCATATATTTTCGAATTAACACTAAAATCGTATTGTACGGGGTTAAAATATAAATTGACTCGCGGTTGCAAAGCCCGCGGGAATCATAGGACTTTAGCATGTAAAATCAAACTTTCGTAATTTCCTGCTTCCCTAATTATTTAAAACGAAAAAACTTCCAATAAAAGTTGTGTAGAGCATAAAATTCTGCATCTGAATCAATAAGCAAAATTAATTGTGCATGGTTTCTAACGGTAAAAATTAGGTATAAAAATGTCGAAAATCACCTTTGATAGATTTCGCAAATATTCAACTCTCATAAAATCCCATGTAGGCATCTGCCTGTTTGTTGAATCTAATCTCGAGAAAAACTGGACGGATTTTTATATGGTTTTCAGTATTCTACTTGTACTGACATCTCTCAAATGTTTAGATAGAGATTTTGTGAAGCAATTCGACAAAAGAAATGTCCGTGTGAGCGCTTGCTTCGCTAACGCTGCTTATAACACTAAAACAGAAGTTTAGTGCACGGAAGAATTATTGAACATAAAATGTTTAACAAAAAGATCATAACAGCATTATACCTATCTTTTAAAAAAGACAATAATCGTTTTTCTGAAATGAACATACGTGCGTATACACAAAGCTGTATGGCATTTTAAAGAATAGCATTAATCATGCACGTTCAGTTCATACAATTCTATTATTGAGAACCGACATTACCGACAGCTGATATCGAAAGAGTATTGTTGAAAGTTTGTCATTGTAACATATATGTAAACACGCGAAATGAAATTAAGTGTAGTACTCGTAGGTAAGCAATGTATGCAGACTAATGTTTCACAGTTTAAATGAGTTTTTTTACCTTCTGTCACCTTTAGGTAAGGAAGGTATTGTCTTTGGTCAAAAAATTCGGTGGTGACTTTTTGATGAATAAGTACGTTTTAGGGTCCCTAGAAAACGATTTTACTATTTTTACGATGATGTGTGTGTGTGTGTGTGTGTGTGTGTGTGTGTGTGTATGTGTGTGTGTGTGTATGTGTATGTGTGTGTTTGTGTGTAACAAAATTTCTAATGCGATAACTCTAATACTACAATTCCAAAAATTATAATTCTTTCGTATTCCTCTTCGTTACATCCATGTGAAGAGCTGATTAGATTTTGATTATAATTGGTCAACCGGAAGTACCCTCATTTGAAGATTTTTAACTGTTTTTCTTGAAAAAACGATGTTAAATGTTAAATATCATTTTTTCACATTTAATGTTATTATTATGAATATTAAAGAATATTTTATTCTCTATACGATTTCAATGCATTTTATACTTCATATTAAATGGATATAGAGTTAAAAAATTATAAAGAAATTAAATATCATATATATATATATATATATATATATATATATATATATATATATATATATATATTAGCCAGCTATGCTATAACTCTGGAAACAGCTGCTATATAAAGAAAATTCTGATTGAAAGGTGTCTGTGTCAAGTGCAGGTGACAGTATATGTTTGTGTTATAATTTTACTGAAAATATAGGATCTTTTGTTTGAAACTTTCTGCATGGAATTTGTATAAAATACACACAACTGCCTTAAGATAATGTACAAGGAATAGAATCTTTTGCAAGGAACTTTCTGTATGACCTTAATATAAAATACATAGAACTGACGGAAGGTAATGTGCTGACCATATCAGATTTTTTTTACTTATTGTTACATTAAAGTAGCCAGTTCCAACTTGTACACCTTTGTCCAATTTGTCGCTTATTACTTCCGAATTAATTAATGAAAGTAATGTTTAATCAGCTTCTTTGTCTTCACCATTGATTTCAATAACTGATTCGGGTACATCTTCTTCATTTGTTACATTTTCTTCTGAAACATTCAGGTTTCACATTCTTCCTGCTCAAATCCGAACCAGTACTCGACGTTGTGTCCCCTCTTTGTTCTTCAGTTGGATTTCTAAGCTTTTCTTTGGTAGATTTATTTATTTATTATTTATTTATTTATTATGGGGTCTCGTGGCCGTGTGCCTGAGTGTCAGGTCGCGAATCTGGGAACCGGGTTCGATCCCGACCGACGCCAAATATTTCCAATTTTAAATGGCACAAAATTGACCCCTGTGGTGCACTCTCCACGCCAGCATTGAGTGCCCGTGAGGTGACGCCTGGTAAGCGCCCGCACGGTGCAAATATATCATCTTTACCGATATCTGTACAAAGCAGATTGGCACACCCAGCAATGGGTAATAAGCCGTGATGATATATTTATTTATATATTATTGACCTCCTTACAGGATATAATATCCCAATTACAAGTGGGTCAGAGATACACGATTTAGCAAAAACCCAAAAAACATGTTTGACGTACACAAAGACAAAATTTGAAACACAATATACGTACATAAAAAAATAATAAAAATAAAAAATAATACACATAAAAGATAAAAAAATATATGCATAAGATTTATTCTATTTATATCAAAATGTACGTAAATTAGAATTCAACATATTTTTAAAAGCAACGCAGTTTATGTTAAAAATGTCAACTTCAATATCTGGCACAGCATTTTTTAAAAGTTTTTACGTTAAGTAACCCCAAATAGGTTAATTTCTAGGTTGCAGTAACAATCACTAGAAAATAATATATTTGCATTTTTAACACTAACCTGGAAAGACAAAATCATCTTCCTTAAAATGAAGGGAATCTACTTTCATATTATGTTTTCTTCCATGCTTGGCGTCTGTCCATTCGTTGTTCAATGCCTTGTTTTGTTGTTATTACAACAAAAATATCATCTCTTTTGGGGAACTATGTAATCATAACTTTTGTCAGTGTTTCTCGTTGAGTGACGTCCAAAAACAGATTTTGTGCGAGATTTACACGTTTTTTACAAGATTTATTTAAATCGCTGGTGTTGATACATGTAAAAACAAAGAGTACCCTTCCGAGAAGTTCTGGTTTTCGCCGCTAGTTGTCGTGTCACATCTTGTCAGTTCTTAATACTCGGGTTGGTGTGATATCCTTTCTGAACGTAAGGAGTATGTATTACTTATCAATCAGTTAATCACCAGTTTTCTTTTGTACAACGCTGCTAGGATAGGTATGCAGATTTATTTTTAAATTTGCAATTCATATTTAAATTAAATTATAAGATTCATTTATACTGTTCTCTACTAGAAAATATAAATCAGAATGTAAGGCATACTTCCTTTGACAAACATCAATTTCCTATTTAAAAATTTCTTTCTCTTTTCTTGTCCGTACAACGAAGAAAAAAGAAAATAAAAACTTAAGTACTGCTGATGAGACTTCAAAGCATTTTACGCTATTCTAATATCATAACTTGAGAGATGTTTAAATTGAATTAATACTTAGATCCTTTTAGCGACGCCAGGCAATTAAACAACTCTGAAGTGAACAAACGACGATCTGCCTCCTCCCTCCATTGTCCCTTTGCAGGACAAACAAAAAACGCTCGCCCTTGCCATATCACGTGACACGGAAAAACGGAAATTATTCTTTTACAAGTAAATTGATGTTCTAATGTCTACAGATTGTTTCCGGAGATTCGCACGAGATAATGAAAAAGTGTGAAGATTAGATATTGTTTCTTAACATGTTTTTGATTGTTTTCATTTTTATTTTTCACCAGTATGTCTTTGTTATTAATAACGCTGAGATAAGAATTATTTTTTAATATTTTTATACAATTTAGTTACAAGTTTTGTTAAAAACAAAATTAATGGTAAATAAGAATTTAATAAATAGTCGAATAATGTCAAACACAGAACTTTCATAATTAATTTTCTTGAAGTTGAAAATGAGATAACAAACAATAGGTACTATGACAAAAAAATAAATACATTCAGAAGTAAATTTCAATTCAATTTTGACTAATACGACATTTCAAATACTTACATACAGAGTACAGAAAAATTTTGAAAAGCTAACTTTTTTCTGTTGTTACTTTATTTTTGAAATCGACATTCTGTTTTGCACTAATCGATACAAGTGCTACCTATTATAACTGTTATACCCTGTTTATAAAATAAGAAGAGTAAATTCAAAAGTCAGATTTACACCATTAAAAAAGCAAAAATGAATTTGCTACAAATTTAACTTATTAAATCTTTAGCCTGAATAATATTGTATCGTACAATTATTTTTTTCAAACTGTTTTTTACCTCCCGCTACCCTTAGTAAGGGAGGTATAGGGATTATGCTAAAAATCGCATATCGAGATTTTGGTAAATGACCACGTTTTGAGATCCCTAGAATCCGATTTTAATATTTTCACGATGATGTCTGTGTGTATGTATATGTGAATGTGTGGATCCTCCGCTCTAACTCAAATACTATTATTCGGAAAATTTTGAAACCTTGTATTTCGACCTTGTTCTAATATGGAAAGAACACATTATATTTTGGTATAAATCGGATAACCGGAAATGGCACTTTACTTAAAGCTCAAAATAGTTTTTCTTCGAAAAATACCTATACATGTTTATTTTTTAGAGATTTATGTTTTTATAAAAATTAAAGAATATTAAATTTTTTACAGGTTTCCATTAATATTTTTTGTACATATTTTAAGGATAAATTTATAAAATTATCTATAATTTAAATCCCGGAGCCTACACTTTAAACAAACACAACTCCTTGGTTACACAGTTCATATCTCTCTCATATGTATGTAATGGGCACATAAATTTCACTATCAAAGAACAAGTCATTTCAAATTAATAATAATAACGTTTTAAAAAGAAAACAGTAAATAGAACCATAGTTATATGGAATGGAACTTAATACAGTTTCCATCATAAGTAAATATGTAACTATGTATATTTAAATTAATAAAAATAAAATGTCGGGAGGTATAGTGTTGGCCACATCAGATTTTTTCTATTCTGCTTCCGGAATATAACAGAAAGAAACTTACATGTGCAAAAATTGTTAAAAGTGGTTTATCAAAATAACTAAAATAGAAACAAAATAGCATACAACTCAACGGAATTTATTAATGGTGGATCGTAGGCTCTGTCAAATACGTAACTATAGCATACCATTTTTTGTTTAACAGAAATAAAAATTCTCGTACATAGATTTTATAATTTTATTCAAAAATGGAGCGCGTGCCTGAGTGTCAGGTCCGGAATCTGGGGAACCGGGTTTGATCCTGACCGACGCCAAATATTTCAAATTTTAAATGGCACAAAATGTGTTGCACTCTCAACGCCAGCAATGAGTGCACGTGAGGTGACGCCTGGTAAGCGCCCGCATAATGTGTAAATATTTCATCATTACCTATATCTGTGTACAAGCAGATTGGCACATCCAGCAATGGGTAATAAGTCGTGGTGATATATTTATTTTATTCAAAAATGTATGAAAAATAAGCGAATTGAAAAATGAACAAAAAAAACTTAATTTGAATTTTTTTATTTGACATTCCCTATGTCTCAAAGATTATTGATTAAAAATGAATTGTAACCATAACAGGTGCATAAAATTAGGTAGGTAATGAAGTTTTTAACTTTTACTTACTTTTCGTACCAACAATAAAACCAATTACTTCAGTTTTGCTTTTATCGAACATAGAAAAAAAAACTAAACGATACTGGGATAAATTCATTAGGTAAGGTTTTAACTTAATTTTTATTTGTTTCTATTACCACTATTTATGTTAAAAATAACAAAAAATTGAGTATGAGTATCATTTGGATTTATTTAAATTTTATTGTAAGCTTTATTTATGTTCTCAAAGAAACATGTGAAGTGTAATAAATAAAATCTTTTAAAAGTTTTTATAATAAATGACAGAAAAAATTGTATATCTTCCTGGAAAAAGTGCAACCCATCTGTTCTGCAAATATTAATAATGTTCAGCAAAAAGTTTGAAATATCACGGATTAAAAACGGTGGCGTAAGTATAGCACATTTTTCCGTGCGAAATTGCAGATACAACAAAGATAGGAGCTGGCGGATTTATCTGTACTATACGCAAATAGAACGTGCGCAATGTTGAAACGGCCGTATCATATACAGATCGTGCCGGATGCGGTGCCGGTGCGTGCCTGTTTACAATTAATTTTATTTCAAAAATGAATTATACCCGTAGGATTTTATGATTATCAAATGAAAAGATTTATTTGCATTTTTGATTTGTGACGGGTGAATATGACAGAAATGATAAAGCACATAAAAATTGTAAAACTAATTTAAATTTTATGGCATGCAATTCACCTGTTTCAATAAAAATGTTTCATATAACGTTGCAGGTCTCATGCAAACTGCCAAGTGCGTGATATGACTGATTGTCGGATTTGAATTTGTTGAGTTTGCCCTGTAAATAAAATACACCATACACCCCATCTATTTTCAGTTTTTCACCCCCATTCTTTGGCTAAGCTAAGGAAAATCCTTTATAATAAGTCAGTATACCGTCAGTACTCAACAAGTATACAAAAAATATCCGTACTGTGAGCAACAGTCACTGAAACAACACATTTTGTACAAATTCACACCAAATAAATCAATCAAGTACCATATCATTTTTTACCTCCCGCTACACTTTGTAAGGGAGGTATAGGGATCGTGCTAAAAATCGCATATCGAGATTTTGGTAAATGACCACGTTTTAAGGTCCCTAGAATCCAATTTTAACATTTTCACGATGATGTCTGTGCCTGCGTACGTGCGTGCGTGCGTGTGTGTGTGTATGCGTGCGTGCGTGCGTGCGTATGTGTGTGTGTGTGTGTGTGTGTGTGTGTGTGTGTGTGTGTGTGGTTTCTGTTTACGCTCTATCTCAAATACTAACAACCAGACAATTTTGAAACCTTGTACTTATATCGTATTTTAATATGGAAAGAAGCCATTAGATTTTGGTGTAAATCAGATAACCGGAAATGTCCCTTTACTTGAAGCTCAAAATAGTTTTTCTCCGAAAAATACCTTTAAATTTTATTGTTTCGAGATTTATGTTATTACGTAAAAAATAAAGATTATTTAAATTTTCTATTGGTTTGCATTAATACTTTTTTATTTTATTCGTGTACGGAAATTGAAGGCCTTGGTAGAGTCCTGCGCGGGTATACTTTTTCAGACCCGCACCCGACCCGTACCCGCAACATTAAGACCCGCACCCGACCCGTACCCGAGTATGATAGTTTTAAATTAAACCGCAACCCGACCCGTACCCGCCAATGATATACCCGCACCCGAACCCGCTACCCGCTAAATAATTAACATCAATCTGAAATGAAAGATGGAAAATTTTAATAATAATAAAAAAAAATCAGAAAAATGTATGTAAAACATATGATTAGGAAAATCAGCACAAAGTATATAAAAAAGTATATAAAACAAAATATTTATTCTTTAGATTATGTAGGTAATAAATTTTTAAATACAAAAAAATATTTTAACAATTACTAAATATAATGCAATACAACAACGTGTATAGTCTAGGGTCTAGTCACTTTAAATGAGCTAGGCTAGACCGCGTGTTTATGCCTGCGCAGTTGTTCAGTGCGTCAAGGGCAAGGTTCAATTTTCAAACGTCTCAGATAAGGGCCCATTATTGTTTTCGAAAATAATAAAAACAACTATGAAAATATAATGCCAATAGAAAATATGAACAATGATTATAATAAAAAGGAAATAAAAAGTAAACGTGACCCGACCCGATATCCGCGCGAGTCTTACCCGCGCCCGACCCGCAACCCGCAAAAGAGATCGTGGAACTGCACCGCAAACCGACCCGCAAAGCGGGTAACCCGCGGGTTTCTGCGGGTACCCGACCCGATGCAGGTCTCTAGGCCTTGGTGATCCAATTATTTATTTAAATTATTTATTTAAAAAAATGGACGTTTCGGACCATATTGGTTCATCTTCAGCATATAAACGTAAAGTAAAATAAAGTAAAAAAAAAATTACAATGTATGAAACATTATGTCAAATAATATTGTCGAAGGTAAAATAAAATGAAATATTATAATTTGCAATACATCTTGTCGAACTGCAAATTACATTTCATTTTATTATTATATTATTATATTATTTGACATAATGTTTCATACATTGTAAATTTTTTTTACTGTGTTTTACTTTACGTTTATATGCTGAAGATGAACCAATATGGTTCGAAACGTCCATTTTTTTAAATAAATAATTTAAATAAATAATTGGATCACCAAGGCCTTCAATTTCCTTACACGATTAATACATATTGATCCTTCCAAATCAACGATTCTTCAATTTTTTATTTTATGATTAATTTTTAAAATTATCTTTAATTTAAATCACAGAGCCTGCGCTTTAAACAAACACAACTACTTGATTAGACAGTTCATACCTCAAATGTATGTAACTGACAGATAAATGTCACTGTCAAAGAACTAATCATTTCAAATTAATAATAGAAAAGTTTTAAAAAGAAAATAGTAAATAGAACCATAGTTATATGGAATGGATTTTAATACAGTTTCTAGTATAACTAAATATGTAAGTATGTATATTTAAATTAATGAAAATTAAATAGCGGGAGGTGTTGTGTTGGCCACATCAGATTTTCTTATTTCAAGGAACACCACCACGTCGTTGTGTCTAAGAGGACATGCCTCTAGACCAGGCCTGCATAACTCAAAAGGGCCAAATCTACAAGTTTGAATTTAAAATGACGTCAGATATTATATTCTTTTATAATTGAACAGGGATTGTTTCGCGGTAAACCAAGCAATAAATATGTACTTATTTGTCCATCCCGTATTAAATACTTTGCGTTCTGAGACAATTTTTTGCTTGCGATTATTGTCACCATTATTTCTAGTTACCCTGAATTGACTATTAATAATTAAAACTCGCACATTACCGCTCAAACGCGCATGTATAAAGGAACAGAAAAGTACAATGGTATATCCGTCTCAAGACATTTGAATTTAAACTTTTAAGCAAGTGTATCTATTTTATGCAGTGTCAAAAATATGTCAATTCTACAAGGATAGAACAAATACAGATATGTATGACTCAAAAAATTTAAATACCAATGGTAAAAGAGAAACACCCGTAAAAGGTTAAATTCAAATATTGTGAGACGAACTAATTATAGGATACACAAATGAACATAACTCCAGAGCTACCATCTTAGCTTTTACAAGCACTCCTATTGTTAAGAATAATATCTAGATTTATTTTTCATAAAAATTAAAAATATTCATTTAAAAAAATCATAGAAAACGCAAGTAACAAAAATATGGAATTAATCATTCTTCAAATATCGTCCCAAAAATGAGACGCAACGGGTCGCATGTTGTGCAGCCCTGCTCTAGACTTTAGCAAGTGTAAAGGTGCATTCACAAATGAAAATTAGGTTTATGGTTTTTGTTTAGGTTTAAGTAAGTCATTCATAAATGTAAGTTTAAATTACCTGAAAATTAGTTTCGATATGAACAGACATCTGTGTAAATGCTTCAAAAACAAAATTAAAATATCGGTAGAGCAGTACTCAACAAGACACCTGTGCGCCGTGAAATAATCATTCGTTTGGCATTATTGGTTATATTTCAACTATTAAGTCATGACAGTCTCCATGTTCTTCTCGCATTTGTTTAAAAAGCCGAATCCACCAACTGGATACTGAATAAAGATGGGTGTATTATATCTATATCATTTCAGACTCGTTCTCATTGGTCAAGTTTGTGACGTCAAACTAAATCATAAACCTAAAGTTTGGACCTTGCAATGTTTAGCTTTATGATTTGGATTTA
Source organism: Harpalus rubripes (assembly GCA_963082715.1). Taxonomy (NCBI): domain Eukaryota; kingdom Metazoa; phylum Arthropoda; class Insecta; order Coleoptera; family Carabidae; genus Harpalus; species Harpalus rubripes. Next base: position 18,066,034 of record OY720454.1, on the reverse strand, counting down.
GAGACCCTAAATTCTGAAGTATAAATGAAGTCATTAGATAATATGCGGCTAAAGTCTTTAAATTTAAATTATAAACCAAAAATCTAAACCTAACTTTCATTTGTGAATGCACCTTTTACTTGTAAAAATACGACAATGTTACAGAATTTTTTCGATATCATAAAGTATTTTAAATTATATACATGGGGCCTATTCTGTAATTCAGTGGTTAATTTTTAACCATTGGTTAATTTTTTTAACTAATCAATGTTGACATATAACAAAAAGAGGGATTTTTAGTTGTCAAATCAATATCTATTGGATAAAAGTTTTAACCAGTGGTTGAAAATTAACCACCGAGTTACAGAATAGGGCCCTGTATCCCACAAAAATAACCCCTGTGATGCACTATGCATTCTACATAGTTATGTGGATGCTTGTCAGATTTGGAAAAAGCCAATTTTTTTAACTGCCCCGCCTTTTACAAATTAAAAACTACAACATACGGCATACATGCTCTTAATAGCAATCAATAAATATACATATTAATATAATAATTGTTAAGAATATTACAGGGAAGTAAAGAAAACTTCTTTAATACTTCGATCAAAAGATATAGATACGTTTTGTGTTTAGAAAATGTTACTTTTTTGGCATTTCTCTGAACCTTTTATATTTTCTAATTTCCACATTATTATCTTGACATTACCCAGGAAGGAAGATTTACCGCTGAAACATTGGTTTTCACAGTCTTCATCTTATAAATAAAAATATGTCATTCATTACGGAATTCTGTAATTAGTATGTTGCTACACTCATCTATTGGTAATATTCACTGAATTCCTTATATCTTCTTATCTTTTCTCTTTAAATTTGAGAGGACTAAAAAATCATTAAACCCTAAGAATAAATTTCCGTTGTTTTTCCCCCCACCACTTTTCAATAATCAATTAAGGAGTCTTGCGAAAAATCTGATAAATTAAGAAATAATAGGTTTGATAGGTAACAGGATAATATTATATAATGTAGCAAATATACCTACCAAGTTTCATAATTTTATCTGCAATTTATTTTATTAATGACTGATTTTCAATACATTAATATTTAATATAAGCTATTAATACACGGTTAACGGAAACAGTATATTACGTAACGAGAGTTGTAAAAAACATATTACGCACGAAGTGGAAAAGTTACGCAAGAGCCGCTAGAAGAGTGTGTAATTCCACGAGTGGGTAATTGCTTTTCAATTTGAATTATGTTCTATACTTTTCTACGACCACTCATTATTTCTAAGTTAAAACAAAATTCAGATACGTTAGTTATTGCAAATTTGACTGAAATATTTATTGTTATCATAAACAGAATCCAGATACGTTAGTTATTGCAAATTTGACTGAAATATATATAATATTAACCCAACAATCAGTCCTGCCGTCCTGCCAACTTAAATTTGCTTGTCATTACGTAACAGTGTTATGTAATGAAAGTTCATTACGTAAAACTTTCTAATCGCGAACTTACATTGTTAGTAGTCTGTTATGTAATGACCCACTTACACTAGTGGTAGTAGAAAGAAGTATTTAAAATAATTATAATACCTGAAATAATTGCGTAGGCTTCCACAGTCTGAGTCATGAGAAATATTCGTTTTCCGGGAATGGACTGTGTCATATTTTGAGTCAGAGCTCAACGTTTCGCCCGCAGTCGTATGGGGAATCTTCAGGAGCAAGGGGGATAATACTGTCTTAAACAAGGTTACCCGACGTGTTAACCACGCTAGAGGCCGAGTTTAAGCAAGAAAGGTAGAGACTTAGTTTACAAGGTTACCCGACGTGTAAACCACGCTAGAGGCCACTTGGTTTATTTGGCCTAAGTAAATTATCTCTAATAGCGATTTTCATTTATATCATTATCATGTATGTGTGTATGTTTCCATTTGTCAAAATACAATATGAAAGAAAATATCAAAGACGGTGTTCAAAACTATTGCGGACAATGTTCCACTCTACAAGAATAGATTATATGCACTGCGGACATTTTTCAAAATTTAATATAACAAAATGTTTTATATTTTTTGAAAGAATATTTGCTGAAAATTTAAAATTCATTTTATTACTGACATCGTGATGAAATTTCATGCAAGAACACTTCTCATGATTTTTAAAAAATGATAAATTTTGAGTTTCCTGCGATGATAAATGTTGTTGAACAGAAAGCTCATTTTTAATAAATATTTCTATTGTAAAGAAAATTGTGTTGTACTATATAAAACGTTCATTTATAACAGTAAAAAATGGGCCGCAGACTGATTTTATATGCATCGCTTTCGAGTTATTGATGAAACATGGCTTCGCCACTGCATATTAAAAGTAAAAGAATAATCATAGTCGTGGAAGCACCACAGTAATTTTCAGCCACAAAAATGGAAATATGAGTTTTAACGAAAAAAAAAAAATGTAGCTTCAGTTTTAGAATGCATACTTTGATTAATTTCAGCAGTTCCATAACATATAACAATATAAAATACTAAACTACTCTTTGGCCAATTTAATCAGAAAATTTAAGAATAAGCTTGATTTATGAAAGAAAAAAGGAATAATAAATCATGACACCTCTCAAGTCCCATATTTCCGTAGCAAGAATTACAGAACTTATGATATGATTTATTGCCGTATCCACACTACTCTTCAAATACGACTCGATTTAAATATTATTTAAGCCATAACCGGCCAAGGCATCAATAAATGAGAATTTTTATGAACTCATAATCAAGAATTACTTGGATTATGTTAATTAAGACAAATTTAGAGTTTAATATTAACAATGAGTTAACAGTTTGAAATACATTGTAATAGCTTTTTCACAATTTATTTCAAATTTACTATTTGTTAGAAAAAGATTCAAAATTTCCAAAATAAATGAAGGTACATAAACGCACCATTGGCAAATAACGTTATCAATGAAAGAATAAAAATCTATATTTATACTTTACAAAATACATTTAAAACCATAGTATTACATTTTTGAATGAAAACTTTCAAAACAGTCCGAATACAAATGTAAAAAATCTGATGTGGCGAGCACATTACCTTTCGTCAGTTTCATATATTTTGTACAAATTCCATACAGGAAGTTTCGTGCACAAGATTCCATATTTCAAGTACATTACCTTCTGTCATTTCTATATATTTTGTACAAATTCCATACAGAAAGTTTCATGTACTTAAGAGAATCTATATTTCCAGTAAAATTATAACACAAACATGTCAATTGTACTTGACACTGACATCTGTCAATCAGCATTTTCTTAATTTGGTAGTGGTTTTCATGGTTACAGCATAGCTAGCTGCTTGCTGCTTTATGCAATTTAATTTCTTCATAATTTTTTAATTCAATATCCATTGAATATGAAATTTAAAATGTAATCAAATCGTATAGAGAATAAAATATTCTTTAATATTTATAACAACATTAAATATGGAAAAATGATATTTAATAGTGTTTTTTCAAGAAAAACTGTTAAAATCTTAAAATGAGGGTACTTCCGGTTGACCAATTATAACCAAAATCTAAACATATCTTCACATGGATGTAAAGAAAACGAATACGAAAGAATTATAATATTTGAATTGTAGTATTTGAGTTATCAGATCCGAAAAAATCATCACACACACACACTCACACACATACACCCACACACATATACACGCACGCACGCACAGACACACACACACACACACACACACATACATACACACACACACACACACACACACACACACACACACACACACACACACACACACACACACACCGAATTTTTTGACCAAAGACAATGCCTTCCTTACCTAAAGGTGACGGAAGGTAAAAATGAGATATGGGCCGATTAGCAGATGTTTAATATATTCGAAGAATTTCATTTTCGCAAGCCGCTCACCGGTAAAAATCGTGTAATACATAATATGAAAGAGGATTTCATGCCGAATTCAAATTCTCAAACCGCGATATCATATCTTTAAACATGAGTGGTGGATAAAAATATGAAAATTTGTAGGAAATCGTTGACAAAAATTATTTTAAAATCTTCGAAATAATTCTTAATTTGATACCACGACGAATGCAAACTGTTATAAGTAGTAAAAGCTATTAGTCTAGATATAAAATGCATAATATTGCATATTTTTGTGTAATTTAAATTTCTTTCATAAATTGGAATTTTGGTTAATTATTTTTGTACGTAACTCTTTGACAGTTCATCAAAAATGTAAGAGTCCTTTTTTGTATAAAATATTGCAAGTTATAATTTTTACAGTAACTACTTTTTGTCTAGGAATTACTGGAAAAAACTTATTGTCAAAAAACTGATTTCGGCCGCCATTTTTCAAGATGGCGACGATCCGTCGAGATCACAAACTTAGCTTCATACTTAGGGCCCCTAAGTCTATGCCAAGTTACAAAACACCTCAATCTTTTGCACCAGAAAAGTACCTAATGACTGGACTTGAAAATAGACATACGGATTTTAAAAAGACGAAAGCAAATGGCAGGAAAGAAGTAAAAATTAAGAGCATTAAAAACTCGTATATTTTAAAACCGATAACAGTTTTAAGGTCTAGTTTTAAAATAAATGAACCATATTCTAAATTCTTACTAAAATAAATGAACCATATTCTAAATTCTTACTATGGTGGAGGACCTCATTATGATATAATATTGTGTATTTATGTGTAATGCAAATATTTACCGTAACTTAAAATTAGTGACGTAGTAAATTATGAATGAACTTGTGCAAAATATAAACAAATCCCACAACATCCTGTTCGAAACTTTGTCGTTGGAGGCGTAGCTGTCATGGGGGTGGAATTTATACGCTGCTTCCTTCCGCTAAGTCACGAAAACAATTAAGAAGTCCCTCGCTACAATTCGCCTGTGTAAACAGTGCTATACTGAAGTAGGCAGACACATGGTTTGTGCTGTGTATGGCTTGCTGAGATCTGCTTACAAACACTGTCCTTGTTCCGCAAGGATAAAGATGGGATGAGGACGAAATGTTCGCTTGTTTCGATGGGATCCCTTGCCCTTGTTTACTTCAAACATAGCCGGCGAATAAAAACTTTTTTATCAATAGGATTTAAAGTTTTACTGAGTAGATAATTATAATATCTTGTTCTAAAGGTGCATTCACAAATGAAAATTAGGTTTATGGTTTTTGTTTAGGTTTAAGTAAGTCATTCATAAATGTAAGTTTAAATTACCTGAAAATTAGTTTCGATATGAACAGACATCTGTGTAAATGCTTCAAAAACAAAATTAAAATATCGGTAGAGCAGTACTCAACAAGACACCTGTGCGCCGTGAAATAATCATTCGTTTGGCATTATTGGTTATATTTCAACTATTAAGTCATGACAGTCTCCATGTTCTTCTCGCATTTGTTTAAAAAGCCGAATCCACCAACTGGATACTGAATAAAGATGGGTGTATTATATCTATATCATTTCAGACTCGTTCTCATTGGTCAAGTTTGTGACGTCAAACTAAATCATAAACCTAAAGTTTGGACCTTGCAATGTTTAGCTTTATGATTTGGATTTAGAGACCCTAAATTCTGAAGTATAAATGAAGTCATTAGATAATATGCGGCTAAAGTCTTTAAATTTAAATTATAAACCAAAAATCTAAACCTAACTTTCATTTGTGAATGCACCTTTTACTTGTAAAAATACGACAATGTTACAGAATTTTTTCGATATCATAAAGTATTTTAAATTATATACATGGGGCCTATTCTGTAATTCAGTGGTTAATTTTTAACCATTGGTTAATTTTTTTAACTAATCAATGTTGACATATAACAAAAAGAGGGATTTTTAGTTGTCAAATCAATATCTATTGGATAAAAGTTTTAACCAGTGGTTGAAAATTAACCACCGAGTTACAGAATAGGGCCCTGTATCCCACAAAAATAACCCCTGTGATGCACTATGCATTCTACATAGTTATGTGGATGCTTGTCAGATTTGGAAAAAGCCAATTTTTTTAACTGCCCCGCCTTTTACAAATTAAAAACTACAACATACGGCATACATGCTCTTAATAGCAATCAATAAATATACATATTAATATAATAATTGTTAAGAATATTACAGGGAAGTAAAGAAAACTTCTTTAATACTTCGATCAAAAGATATAGATACGTTTTGTGTTTAGAAAATGTTACTTTTTTGGCATTTCTCTGAACCTTTTATATTTTCTAATTTCCACATTATTATCTTGACATTACCCAGGAAGGAAGATTTACCGCTGAAACATTGGTTTTCACAGTCTTCATCTTATAAATAAAAATATGTCATTCATTACGGAATTCTGTAATTAGTATGTTGCTACACTCATCTATTGGTAATATTCACTGAATTCCTTATATCTTCTTATCTTTTCTCTTTAAATTTGAGAGGACTAAAAAATCATTAAACCCTAAGAATAAATTTCCGTTGTTTTTCCCCCCACCACTTTTCAATAATCAATTAAGGAGTCTTGCGAAAAATCTGATAAATTAAGAAATAATAGGTTTGATAGGTAACAGGATAATATTATATAATGTAGCAAATATACCTACCAAGTTTCATAATTTTATCTGCAATTTATTTTATTAATGACTGATTTTCAATACATTAATATTTAATATAAGCTATTAATACACGGTTAACGGAAACAGTATATTACGTAACGAGAGTTGTAAAAAACATATTACGCACGAAGTGGAAAAGTTACGCAAGAGCCGCTAGAAGAGTGTGTAATTCCACGAGTGGGTAATTGCTTTTCAATTTGAATTATGTTCTATACTTTTCTACGACCACTCATTATTTCTAAGTTAAAACAAAATTCAGATACGTTAGTTATTGCAAATTTGACTGAAATATTTATTGTTATCATAAACAGAATCCAGATACGTTAGTTATTGCAAATTTGACTGAAATATATATAATATTAACCCAACAATCAGTCCTGCCGTCCTGCCAACTTAAATTTGCTTGTCATTACGTAACAGTGTTATGTAATGAAAGTTCATTACGTAAAACTTTCTAATCGCGAACTTACATTGTTAGTAGTCTGTTATGTAATGACCCACTTACACTAGTGGTAGTAGAAAGAAGTATTTAAAATAATTATAATACCTGAAATAATTGCGTAGGCTTCCACAGTCTGAGTCATGAGAAATATTCGTTTTCCGGGAATGGACTGTGTCATATTTTGAGTCAGAGCTCAACGTTTCGCCCGCAGTCGTATGGGGAATCTTCAGGAGCAAGGGGGATAATACTGTCTTAAACAAGGTTACCCGACGTGTTAACCACGCTAGAGGCCGAGTTTAAGCAAGAAAGGTAGAGACTTAGTTTACAAGGTTACCCGACGTGTAAACCACGCTAGAGGCCACTTGGTTTATTTGGCCTAAGTAAATTATCTCTAATAGCGATTTTCATTTATATCATTATCATGTATGTGTGTATGTTTCCATTTGTCAAAATACAATATGAAAGAAAATATCAAAGACGGTGTTCAAAACTATTGCGGACAATGTTCCACTCTACAAGAATAGATTATATGCACTGCGGACATTTTTCAAAATTTAATATAACAAAATGTTTTATATTTTTTGAAAGAATATTTGCTGAAAATTTAAAATTCATTTTATTACTGACATCGTGATGAAATTTCATGCAAGAACACTTCTCATGATTTTTAAAAAATGATAAATTTTGAGTTTCCTGCGATGATAAATGTTGTTGAACAGAAAGCTCATTTTTAATAAATATTTCTATTGTAAAGAAAATTGTGTTGTACTATATAAAACGTTCATTTATAACAGTAAAAAATGGGCCGCAGACTGATTTTATATGCATCGCTTTCGAGTTATTGATGAAACATGGCTTCGCCACTGCATATTAAAAGTAAAAGAATAATCATAGTCGTGGAAGCACCACAGTAATTTTCAGCCACAAAAATGGAAATATGAGTTTTAACGAAAAAAAAAAAATGTAGCTTCAGTTTTAGAATGCATACTTTGATTAATTTCAGCAGTTCCATAACATATAACAATATAAAATACTAAACTACTCTTTGGCCAATTTAATCAGAAAATTTAAGAATAAGCTTGATTTATGAAAGAAAAAAGGAATAATAAATCATGACACCTCTCAAGTCCCATATTTCCGTAGCAAGAATTACAGAACTTATGATATGATTTATTGCCGTATCCACACTACTCTTCAAATACGACTCGATTTAAATATTATTTAAGCCATAACCGGCCAAGGCATCAATAAATGAGAATTTTTATGAACTCATAATCAAGAATTACTTGGATTATGTTAATTAAGACAAATTTAGAGTTTAATATTAACAATGAGTTAACAGTTTGAAATACATTGTAATAGCTTTTTCACAATTTATTTCAAATTTACTATTTGTTAGAAAAAGATTCAAAATTTCCAAAATAAATGAAGGTACATAAACGCACCATTGGCAAATAACGTTATCAATGAAAGAATAAAAATCTATATTTATACTTTACAAAATACATTTAAAACCATAGTATTACATTTTTGAATGAAAACTTTCAAAACAGTCCGAATACAAATGTAAAAAATCTGATGTGGCGAGCACATTACCTTTCGTCAGTTTCATATATTTTGTACAAATTCCATACAGGAAGTTTCGTGCACAAGATTCCATATTTCAAGTACATTACCTTCTGTCATTTCTATATATTTTGTACAAATTCCATACAGAAAGTTTCATGTACTTAAGAGAATCTATATTTCCAGTAAAATTATAACACAAACATGTCAATTGTACTTGACACTGACATCTGTCAATCAGCATTTTCTTAATTTGGTAGTGGTTTTCATGGTTACAGCATAGCTAGCTGCTTGCTGCTTTATGCAATTTAATTTCTTCATAATTTTTTAATTCAATATCCATTGAATATGAAATTTAAAATGTAATCAAATCGTATAGAGAATAAAATATTCTTTAATATTTATAACAACATTAAATATGGAAAAATGATATTTAATAGTGTTTTTTCAAGAAAAACTGTTAAAATCTTAAAATGAGGGTACTTCCGGTTGACCAATTATAACCAAAATCTAAACATATCTTCACATGGATGTAAAGAAAACGAATACGAAAGAATTATAATATTTGAATTGTAGTATTTGAGTTATCAGATCCGAAAAAATCATCACACACACACACTCACACACATACACCCACACACATATACACGCACGCACGCACAGACACACACACACACACACACACACATACATACACACACACACACACACACACACACACACACACACACACACACACACACACACACACACACACACCGAATTTTTTGACCAAAGACAATGCCTTCCTTACCTAAAGGTGACGGAAGGTAAAAATGAGATATGGGCCGATTAGCAGATGTTTAATATATTCGAAGAATTTCATTTTCGCAAGCCGCTCACCGGTAAAAATCGTGTAATACATAATATGAAAGAGGATTTCATGCCGAATTCAAATTCTCAAACCGCGATATCATATCTTTAAACATGAGTGGTGGATAAAAATATGAAAATTTGTAGGAAATCGTTGACAAAAATTATTTTAAAATCTTCGAAATAATTCTTAATTTGATACCACGACGAATGCAAACTGTTATAAGTAGTAAAAGCTATTAGTCTAGATATAAAATGCATAATATTGCATATTTTTGTGTAATTTAAATTTCTTTCATAAATTGGAATTTTGGTTAATTATTTTTGTACGTAACTCTTTGACAGTTCATCAAAAATGTAAGAGTCCTTTTTTGTATAAAATATTGCAAGTTATAATTTTTACAGTAACTACTTTTTGTCTAGGAATTACTGGAAAAAACTTATTGTCAAAAAACTGATTTCGGCCGCCATTTTTCAAGATGGCGACGATCCGTCGAGATCACAAACTTAGCTTCATACTTAGGGCCCCTAAGTCTATGCCAAGTTACAAAACACCTCAATCTTTTGCACCAGAAAAGTACCTAATGACTGGACTTGAAAATAGACATACGGATTTTAAAAAGACGAAAGCAAATGGCAGGAAAGAAGTAAAAATTAAGAGCATTAAAAACTCGTATATTTTAAAACCGATAACAGTTTTAAGGTCTAGTTTTAAAATAAATGAACCATATTCTAAATTCTTACTAAAATAAATGAACCATATTCTAAATTCTTACTATGGTGGAGGACCTCATTATGATATAATATTGTGTATTTATGTGTAATGCAAATATTTACCGTAACTTAAAATTAGTGACGTAGTAAATTATGAATGAACTTGTGCAAAATATAAACAAATCCCACAACATCCTGTTCGAAACTTTGTCGTTGGAGGCGTAGCTGTCATGGGGGTGGAATTTATACGCTGCTTCCTTCCGCTAAGTCACGAAAACAATTAAGAAGTCCCTCGCTACAATTCGCCTGTGTAAACAGTGCTATACTGAAGTAGGCAGACACATGGTTTGTGCTGTGTATGGCTTGCTGAGATCTGCTTACAAACACTGTCCTTGTTCCGCAAGGATAAAGATGGGATGAGGACGAAATGTTCGCTTGTTTCGATGGGATCCCTTGCCCTTGTTTACTTCAAACATAGCCGGCGAATAAAAACTTTTTTATCAATAGGATTTAAAGTTTTACTGAGTAGATAATTATAATATCTTGTTCTAAATATAGTCACAAGTGGCAGGATAGCACAGTGATAGAGAGTTCGAGGGTTCGAATCCGGGTCAGGTCGGAAATTTTTTGAGGAATTTTTCTCAACTGGCCTTGATCGGTACCTTCTCCCGTTACCATTCCAAGTTGGGATACAATCAACTTGGCAACCACAAAGCTATCTGCTACCGGCGTGTGATTGTAACAAGGGCTTGCACATGACATCTAAGTAAGAATTATCGTGGCAATGTAAAACTAAAATTAATAGGTGTTGTGTGTAAGCCACCCTAGGGATATAATCCATAGAGGTTGAAATCTCGAATACAATACATACATATAGGCATATAAGAAATTTATTTGTACAATCTTTAAATTTAGCATTCTAGTGAATATTCTTTTTCTTTTTAATGTAACGTAAATTAAAGAATGTTGCTTTGCATACTCAATTTTCATATAAGAAATGTCTATTCTTAGCAACTCTACAGCTAAAATATATTGCAATGTTTTTGACAGTTCAAGGTATAAAATTATAAACCGGATGTAAAAATCTTCTAAAAAAATTACTTAAAGTAATAGTACGTATCAGGTCTGGGAATTACCATTTTACCGAACGAGGTAGAACGTACTTACAAAAATTTAGGACGAGTATCAAAAAATAGCTTTTTACGACATTAGTAAATAAATAAATATATCATCACGGCATATTATCCATTGCTGGGTGTGCCAATCTGCTTTGAACGCAGATATCGGTAATGATGATGACATATTTGTCCATGCGGGCGTTTACCAGGCGTCACCTCACGGTCACTCATTTCTGGCGTGGAGAGAGCACCACAAGGATCAATTTTGTGCCATTTGAAATTCGAAATATTTGGCTTCGGTTGGGATCGAACCCGGTTCCCCAAATTCGCGACCAGACACTCAGGCACGCGGCCACGAGACGACATACGTATTGAACCCCGTCAAATATGTAAGAGGAAAGGTTGCCCCTGTACTAAAATATGAACTGAAAATTCAAATAAATTGTTCCTGTACTAGAACTATTAACATTTTTAAAAATTCAACACACGACACGCATACTTCCGATATTAAACTGCATTTAAAAAATATTATTGAAATCTATTAATACTGGACTTTCATTTTAATGCCAAAACCAAAATTCAGTAGCATTTCTGTATCCTTTCAGAAATATGCCAAAATTGGCCGCAAGCTATGATTTTCTAGGCCTGTATTCTTCACAATACAATATTCTAGACGACAATTTATTTTGTAAAGAATAAAATTAGTCGAATATAGACAAAAAAAATCGCTGCTAGTACAAAATTTTAGTAATGACAATAAAGTTTTTTTTACCGAGATTATGTTCATGTAAATTTTTCCATTCAGTAATAAAAGAAAAATAAGTGATGATAGTTGACGATAGTTATTTATTCGTGTTCATCAATATTATCCTTAAGCGTTTTAAAAAGTTTATGAATATGCAGAACTTTTTATTTATTAAAGAATTAAAAGTAATAATCCTTTTTCTTTAAAGGTTTTATTTTGATGATAAATTAAAATCTGTGTCAAAGTATTTAAGTGCAATTTATTCTCTTTGCATATATTTGTAATTCGCAAGCATTTCTGTAGTAAAAAGTTAGCATAGCATAACAAAGTTTGAAAGAAAAATAAAGTTAGAAAATTTTTGTCAGGTAATTAATCAACTTTTGAAAATTAAGAGAGTGTTATTAATTAAGCAAAATGTCTTTAATTTGCTTAAATCATATTACAGATGTTTCGTCTAACTATCATCTTGTACCCAATCGCCACAAATCATATGCAAAGTGACTAAATTTAAAGAGAAGAAAATTTTTTAGAATTTCGTTACATATCTTAATAAAGTTCTTATTAAATTAAAGTTATGGGGTCTCATGGCCGCGTGCCTGAGTGTCAGGTCGCGAATCTGGATAACCGGTTTTGATCCCGACCGATGCCAAATGTTTCCGATTTTAAATGGCACAAAATTGACCCCTGTGGTGCACTCTCCACGTCAGCAATGAGTGCCCGTGAGGTGACGCCTGGTAAGCGCCCTCACGGTGCAAATTTGCATTATTACTAATATCTGTGTACAAAGCAGATTGGCACACCCAGCAATGGGTAATAAGCCGTAACGATATATTTATTTTTTATTTTATATTAAATTAAAGTTGTCTTTATATTCTACTATAAAATAATATTCAGATGGTAGGAACTTTCAGAACATGAAAAAAATAATTTTAAATTTTATTGATACAACAATCATGCAGCTGGGTATTTAAAATCTGATTTCACTTTTAAAAAACTGGTCCATCATCATTAATTGTAAAAATGACAAATTTATATTGGTGCTAATATAATCATGAATAATGATAGCATTAAATAATAGTAGATATAATTCTAAATGGAGTGAACTATGTATATTTATTAATTATTCTAATAATTCAGAATGGTACACTTCTATAATCTCCCTTAATATCTTAGAGCCGTTTGATATGACTGTAATTATTTGCATTTTAATGGGTTTGAAATCCCGGAATATATTTCTAATTATTTATAATCAGCCTTTTAATGTAGGTTATTTGTTTGTGTAACCAATTGAAAAATAAATATATTTTTAATGAGAAATTATTACTTTTCCAAACTAACCTCGAATCCCGAAAGTTTTGGAACCCGGAGAATAGCATGCCACATCATTTAGAGAACTAAATTAATGGTGGCCAGAAGGGCATGTCAAAATATGTAAACGTCAAAAATCATGCTTTCGTTTAACATAAAAAGATGTTCTTGCGCTTAGATTTTATAATTATTGTATAAGTAGATAAAGTTTATCGACTGAACGTAGGGAAAATAAATTTAAATAAATCGTAAAACTTTAAAAATCTGATAAATAAATATGCCTTTTCTTTGCATTTCACAAGAAAGAATTATAATAAAATTTTACAGGTATTTAGTTTTAATACAACTATTGACAATATTGGTACATAAAATTTCTAGATTTATTGATTTTACTAATATTTGAATGAATTGCTATAAGTCAAATTAGGCTATACGTAATAATTAAATTTGGATTTACGAATTGTTGCCCTTAACAAACTTAAAAATTGTGTTGATTTGAACTTTTATCAATATAATGGGTCATGCGCTTATTTAAAATGAAAACAAATCTGGCATGTCCTAGTGCCCGCCATGACAGATGTGCTTACAGCGCCGCCAACGGATTCTGCGGGTCTTAATAGTCCTTGAAAATTCTACTTTTAATTGCGTTGTCGGTTTCAGGTCTTCTCTATACATCATCGTAAAAACTGTCTACTTAATTCAATAAGTGATTGTTTCCGGACTTTACATAACAATAATAAATAATAATAATAGTTTATTAACAAGTATACAAGTTACATAGAAAATAACATACAAGGTAAGCCGGAAAAGAGCAATAATTATGAAGAACTGGAACCATAATTAATTACAAGAATTTAAATATTCATTTACATTCTAAAAAAAATTATCAATAAGATATAACTTAATTTTGGATTTGTATACATTTAATGATGTTACATCTTTCCAATTTATTGGTAACTTATTATACATAATAGCACACATATAAAGAAGGTTATTACATAATAAAGATAAATTACATTTATTTGCATGGAAATGGTTTGCTTGACTAGTGAAATATTTATGTATATCGGAATTGTTAACAAAAAAAAAATGTTTTTACGGGCAAAAATAAGACATTCATTCATAATACGCTGCAAAAGTGTTATTAGCATTAATAAATAATAAAAATTACAGCCGTGAACAATCTACAGTGTGTTTTTCAACTTCGGGTAAAAACTTTAAATGCATATAATACTGGCCGAATTGAGTAAAAAAGCTTAATTAACATAGGTCTAATCTTCAATTATTTTCGAAGAGGAGGCCATCTTGTATTACAATCGAATAAAAACTGACAAAGATAGTGACCGAATAAAATTTTGTCTATGCCAGTAAATAAACTATAAAAATACAATAATAGTTATTTATTATGAGTATGGAATGTATCATATTAATCACGAAAGAAAAAGTTTAATTTTCTTTAGTGACTAATATACATTCCACACGAGTGTAATACAACGTTTTATCCAACAATTTTTTAAAACTTCTTAAATAATTTTTATGTTTTAATTCATCGTTAGACACTGACAAGACAATTGATGTAGTATTTTAAATTACAAAGTAGACATTGAATTGTTATTATGATTGGGTTTTTGAAAAAAATTTGCTGTAATAATTATTGTCTCTCAATGGGAATAATTTGAAAGAAAAATACATTAAATTTGGTGAAAAGGAGGACCTTCTTTTACAACATATTCCTTTGAAGTACAAGCAACTTTGAATTTAATTCCGAAGCAAATCCAACTAATTCGTTTCTCGTTTTCGTTTCATCAGCCGCACATTACAGCTGTCATTGTGTAAAGATAAATAATCTATTTTTGCATAAATGTTAATATTTATTGAAATAAATAAGTTTCATGATGTTAAATTATTTCAATAATAAATTAATTTTGTAAAATTGCTTTTTATTTATATGAAAAAAACACAAAAATCAGTAATAATTCCTCCGTGACTTCTAAAATATTCTCTCACGGAGTGAGTAATGTTGTACATTAGTTATTTCAAATAACCATAGTAACAAGTATATTATGAGTCTGTGTTGGATAAAATTTTATATATATATATATATATATATATATATATATATATATATATATATATATAACATTTTTTCGTTCTCTAATTTTTAATAGTTACGAACTTATTAGAAAATTAAATATTGGTCAAGGTGGCCACAACATTTTACTTTATACAATTATTTGAAAAAATTAATATTATTTTCATAGTTAAATATCTGTTGTGCTGTGCCCTTTTTGATGTTTCTGTTACGCCACTGGAAATTCCAGAAGCCAATGTAACGCACGATTGATCAAAAAAACGCTAGAATAAACTAAACAAGTGTTATTATATATCATATAACAGTATAACACATGTGTCCAAACAAAAAATATTTCAAATAAAATCATATTTTGCTATAAACAAAAAACTTCAAAACTCTAACCGGATCTTGCTGAAAACTCTCTCACAAAAGCTGAAAAATTTTCTATTTTTTTCTGTCTTTGTCCTCAATTGTCTTCACATCGTATAATTTTAAGTGAATAATGTATTTTCAGATTTTTATTATTGCTTTTTGCTCTTCGCCGTGCATAGTAATAAAAGCGGCTATTGTATGATTCTCTTTGACTTCAAGACGAGTAATTATATTTTGTAGTTCTCTCGAAACTTTTCAAACCGACATATTTTTGCATTCGCTCATAGTGTTTAGAATAGAGAAGTGGGAAATTTAAATTTGTTTAATCTTCTATTATGATGAAAAGTGGAAGTTAATTTATGCTTACTTAACAATTAAAAGGTTTGAGATTTTAAATCCCTCATCAAACAACGAACTAAAAAGTTCTATGCATCTGATTACTGTCAGAGGCGTAAACTTTTAATAAGGCAGTGAGTGCACTATTTTTATTTTAAATATGGGTACCTATATGTTTTTATAAATGCAAATAATACAGTAAAAATTACATACTTATTTTATTATACAGGGTGCCCTTTTTATATGTTCCCGCTTGAAATTTTAAGAATAGGCAAAACAGAATACTTTTCATAAGCCACTTGGTAAATATTAGTACCTACTATAAATCGATTAATCACAGTAGATATAAGAGCAAAACAAAATTTTAAAAACCAAGCCACTTATGAAATTTATCATAGATTGCCTGTTCATGAATTTTCAGGCGGTAACTTTTAAAATGGGCACCCTGTACATATATGTATTAAATTATATGTACATTTAACATCAATAAAATTAATATCTATTACAAAAAAAAAAAAACTCATCCTAATATTTATATGCAGGGTATCTCTAAAACACGTAGACATGGCTTAAACAAAGATTCCTGGGCCCAAAGTAACACGATTTAACTCAATTTACCAATATCCGAAAAAACGAAAGTGTACCATTTTGTAAAAAAAAAAATAATTTTGCCTATAGAGACAGAATGCTTTGTTCGGTTTGAATAAAATTTGCTTTGCTAATCTATATGGATGTCATCTTTTAAGATAATATTTATTATTTGTGAACCACTAGTGTATGAAACTGTCACGACAATGATACATTCAATGATAAACTTTTCTGTCTCTGCGTAAGTTGTGATATCTGTAACGATTTAGGCAGAAAAAAATTATATATGAATAACTGCAATCTATCCAAATGTCAAACAACTAATTTTTAATGACAGAAACAATTGTTTATAGGTTGCCAATAATTTTCTTCTCAATATCCTATAATTATTAACATAGGTATCTGTTTGTTTGGCTTAATAGTAGTATTTTACTGCTATTATTATGACACGATTAAAAAAGTCAGCTTACTCTTAAACAATTTGAAAATATTGATAACTCATTTTTACAATGTATAAAATATAAAATTAAAATGTAAACGCGAAATTATTGTGCACCCACACTTTTACTTTCTATGGGTGCATGTGCGTTCCTGCACCCACTTAGTTTACGCCCCTGATTACTGTAGTACGAAAGCAAACATAAACTACAGGGAGGAATGTATATTAGATTATAAACAATATATGTACCAGATTTGAAACTTATACTGTAGTTTCAGAATTTATAGTTTTAGAATTTCACTATTTATTAGTTACCTACAAGCATAATTCTTAAATATTTATTAAATTCAACATACTTTATCAATATTTGAAAATATTTAAAGCAAAATATTTAAACAAAAAGGACATTGTAAGTAACTAACAAAATAACAAGTAAATTTTAAAATACTGTCAGTAGGAATAGGAACATAATTTTTACAGAAGGTAATCCCTCTTTTTATGCAAGTATGGTATGACTAGCGAATTAAAGTTGACGTTTAAATTATTTTATACATGTGATTTCTTTTGAAACCCTAGAGAAGTTTAGAATTGTATGAAATATTCAGGTATGAAATTTTTGCATGAACCCATTTAAATACTGGTCTAGGAATGCACAGAAATACATTACTATGTCTGGCTGAAAATAGATTGCCGACTAGGGTAACTGAATATCAAAACAGGGGTGCGTTTAAAATATTTTAAACATTTTTCGTTTATGTTGATTATAACAAAATATTTTGATCTTTAAACTATTTAATTTGATAATTCTACGAAATAGGATTATTTTTAATTTCCTCTAAAAGTAATTCCGATTCGAGGATTGCTTACACCTGAAACGAACGAACTAGAATTTGCGGTATTAATTTTTTTAAATACATCTCTGAATCCTGTTACTAATGTCATTGTAAATGCTTCCTGGTATTGAGTACAATTCTAATCTTCTGTAACGGAATACATAAAGGTCAGTTTCCTTTCAAATCAAATATAGGGAAATGTTTTCAAAAGAAACCACATCTATTAAATAATCTAAACGTCAACTTTCATTCGCTAGTCATATTATAATTGGTTGCACTTTTCACGAAAACAGTGCGAAAATGAAGTCAATGAAAGCTATTTATGAAATAGAGACCATATTCTTAAATATTTTATTCTTAAAGGAATAGATAAGTATAACAAAAAAAAAAATTCTACAAATTTATTAACAGGAGGCTGTTTAACGCTTGTTTTTAGGGTTAAAATTTTCATTTTATGACACCATTGTTAAAAAGCGACAGATCATTGTTACTTTTTAACACTAGTGTTAAATTGAACAACAAACGAAATATTTGGCATATGTCAAAAAATTATTAGAAATACAAACTTCAATGACAAAATAGTGTATGATATACGTGTTAAATGTGATTTTATTCTGTTCGAAAGTTTGGACCATTACACGCTTCACGTCGTGTTCCAAACTTCCTTCTCACAAAATAAAATGTCACTTTTTACACTTATATCATAAATAACTTGTTTCAAGATTAAATAACCATACTTAAAATAAAATATTAAATATATACTCCTAATCTAAAAACATGTAACTTCATGTAAATAAAATATTTCTTTTCTCAGAGATATACGCATGAGAAAGCGTAATGGACTACTTGCGTAGAGTAAAATTACTTTAAAAATGTAACACCGACGTCACGACAGCTGCGCGAAATTCATGATTTGTACATGACGTAGGTGTTCGATTTCAACTTCAAATGCTTCAAATAAGAGTATTAGAGAATTAAACTCTGCGTCTAGCACATCAAGTATTATTAAATTAGCCCTTTGTATAAGCGAGATATGTAAATTTAAAACTTGTATACTTTTTGGTTTTTGTACACTGTTCAAAAAAGAGCACTTTTTTACTCTTATTAATGTTTATATAAACCAAGGCCATATAACGCTCTATAATAAGAGTAAATCGAAAAAGGCACTTTATTCAGTTATAGTAATAGGGTAAAGTAAAATACTGAATTATACAATTTAAACAAAAATGTATACATATTATAGTTCTAAGAAAGAAACTAATACGGGTAAAATTTAATACTTTGTGTTACCATTTTTAATCAACTTACGGTGCTTTATTTGCCCAATACTGAATAAAAATTACACTGAAATGAGGAATAAAGTTTCATTTTCAAATTACAATTTATTAATTATTTTAGATTACATTACAATCACAAAAACTATTCTATTTAATTTTGATTTCAGGAAAAAATTATATACAAAATATATATATAATTATATTATGTATAATAATTTTCGTAAAGTAAGTACTCAAAAATAAGTAGATATTAAAAGTCGATAAAATTTTACTCTTGCTCTTTATTGCAGAATACATTTTCTGGTAATAGTATTTTTATACAGTGTTTTATTGTACACTTATAAGAATAAAAATTGTAACACACTTTTGAAAGAATATTAACAGGTACTCTAATTTCGAAAAGTGTTATGAAGCTTGCCATGGATTAGGACAAAAAATAACAAAAAAAAATTTAAAAATAGATGTTAATGTCAAATTCTGTCAAATACGTGCAATTTTGAGTCTAT
>OY720454.1:17866254-18041254 GCA_963082715.1 Harpalus rubripes | reverse complement strand
TTTTTTTCATGGTAAGTTAACAATACCCATATTTTTAATTTTTGTTGTTAATACAAACAATTTTGTTTTTTCTTTTCTTGTAGTATTCTATTATCTAAGATGATTTCACATATATTAATACAACACTCAATGTAACAATGTAATTTAAAATGTAAAATTTTGGTAAGTTGATTTTTTGCGTAAAAAAAAAAATTATTTTGTAATTTGTATTTGTAATTTTAAATTATGACTTATAGCACTGAAGATGGTCAAATACTGACCGAAACGTCTGAATAAAAGAAAATTTTAACAACAATACGGAACTTAAAGGCCTTTATTATCCTTCATTCACAAATAAATTAATAAAAATAGGAAAACATGTGCCGTTTATGGCTGTAAAACTACGGCACACAAAAATTGGAAATTGAGATTGCATCTTTGTCCTAAAATTAATATAAAAAAACTAATATGAACTAAACTAAGATACTGTTAACCTACAACTACTTACTAATTATCCTTATTAAATGAAAATATAAATAAAACTATCACTAAAACTACAACTAGGAGAAACTTTAAACTAAACTCAACCGAAATTAATAAAACAACACTAAAGTAGAACACAAATAACTCAAGAAACCAAGTAAATTACTTGACAGCAGTGCTGGGCAAAGAACCAGAAAGTAGTACATAAATTACAAGAACCAATTATCTTGATATTTCTAAATGTACTTGAAGTACAAAGTACTTTTTTTACTTTCTAAAGTACTTGAAAGTACCAAGTAATTGATTTTTTCTGATTATATGGATCTTAAAAGGTGATTATTGACAAAAGTTTCAATATACGATATCTATTTGGTTATTTAAAACAAGAGTTCCTCGCTGGGACGCATGACGTAAAATTGACGTCATATGATCGCCAAGCGATACGAAAAGCTGTACCGAGATGTTAGAATGACGTCATGCGATCGCCAGGCAATGCGGCAAAGTCCGAGCACTGTAGTTAAGTAATACAAACATTATATGGTATATATGTAGATTAGAATTTATTTATGCCAAAAAAAATTGCAAATATATCTTTACTTTCATATTATCGCTGAAAATATATTTATTAATGAAATTCACATGATTATGTACTACAGGAATAACACCACACCACTGCAGAAGAAACACTGACAGACAAACAATTCTCATAACATTGTTAACTTTTAAATTCTTCATCGAACTTCAAGTACATTTAAAGTAATTCAAGTACATTTAAAATACTTCAAGTACATTTAAAATACTTCAAGTGTATTTAAAGTACTTCAAGTACTTTTCATTGTACTTCAAGTATTTTTCCTAGTATTAAGTACCAAGTATATGTGAATAGACTTACATTATCAAGTACAACGTACTACAAATAGAAAGTACTACAAGTACAGTACTTGAAGTACTGAAAGTACATGCATAAGCCTATTAAAGTACTTTTCTTGCAGGTATTGCCCAGCTATGCTTAACAGCAATGCTACTTTTACGGAAAAGTGTACCTTAGGTCATGAGTTTGACATTTGTTGTCAACGCCATCGCTTGATAATTTGGAAACCCAATCATAGGTAGACATTAGACATCTCAAGCTCAATCTCAAGGCAGCCGTAATGGAACCAAGTATCATTTATACTTGGGATATTATCGAAAAAAGTTTAATATCGGTTTCTGGAGATCTTAAAACGTCTAAAATAGCACTTTTCGATAATGTATAATGAGAAACCTCTAAAACTTATCTATAGCCCTATAGATAGAGTGGGAGGAAAAAATAAAAATTTATTTGGGTGTCATTCATAAAATAATAAAAGAATTTGTAGTAATTAATAGTACAAGTATTTGATTAGGTAATCATAATTTAGTAAATGAAAGGAGCATAAATATGTGCGCTGCCTCTAAATTAGTAATTACCGCACATATAATTGTTTTAGAGTAATTAATAACTTGTCTCTTTCCGGAAGCAATCCGGTGTAAATTTGGTGCTGCAGAACAAAAGGCAATTTATTTTAATCTGTTATCGATAAAAGTCCAATGTGCTACAACGCAGCGGTTTTACAATATATCAAATCAGAGAGATTTATAGTCATGTACAAACTATGTGAACAATTTAAACTGAAATATTTCTTCAAATAATTTATATACCCATCATGCTACGTCATGTTTATGAACGAACGCAGTTTCGTCGAAATTAAAGCTTTGTTTTGCTTTTGCTTATGTTGTTCATTTCAGCATGAAAGCATTCTGCATATATTTATTACATTTTATTTTAATTTACTCTTTTGAAATATTCTCAGAAAGGAGATATAAAATCCTGAATTTTTTAGCAATATGTCACCAACAATAAGAAAGAGAATATTAAAATGAATTTTACATTTGAAATATTAAATAATCTTTTTACTTGGTGTTTATCACGTTCTCTTTTAAGCTAGGTTTCTGATTTTTAATAAAAAAAAATATGCCGTGTTTGTTTACCGAAACTTAAGGCGCACAGATTTTAGGGGTCGCCCAATTTTATCATATTATCACCAGAGATTGGTTTAGTTGGAGCTAAAAAAAAGTCACCAACCTAGAGAGCACGAAGACCTAAATCCGGCCCTGAAAATATGTGGTGTGGCCAACACATTACCTTCCATCCGTCAATTCTATTGTGTATATTTTTTATAAATTTGACATTTGACCGGTAAAGTAGTGATTTTTAGAGGAGAAAATACGGACCTATATGTTTCCAGTAGAGTAGATTTATTTCTTCTTCTTTGCTACCCTACCAATGTTAATGCGATTAAAGTTAAACCAGTTTAGGTTCCTCGTTGCCATTGGTTATGTCTACATACACATGTACCTACAAGTACATATTACCGTACTTTAGTAATGTGAGACAGGTACCTATCCATTGGGTAGGTAAATAACATTTGGGTATTTACCAGGTATTTACTTCGAGGTCTATTTACCTACACCACTGGGTCTTCCACTATAACAAAAAATAATAAAATGTGCACTTATTGAGATTTCAAATAAGAAAACGCTAACTAGCGGCGACTATTAGAACTACAAACAGTGGTACTCATTTGACATTTACATGAAACTACATCTATATGACTACAAAAACCACGGATCACCTCAACTACAGATAGGACACACAATGTATTTTTCGAAATACGAAATAGTGACATCTACAGATTGCTTCCATGAACCAACGCACACTGTGATGGCTTGGTCGGCTTGGTAGTCTGTGACATAGGTGACATGTCATTGTACTCGTATACATCGATTAAAATTATAAATATTGAAAATAAAAGAGATAATAAGAGAATTGAATATAGATACATACATATATTTTAAATAATCACAAAACAATAACTATATATTAATTTCTAAATAAATTTAAAATTACTTGTCACATAGACATACACTCCTTTTTTATATTTGTCTATATGTAGGAAAAGGGTATTGGAAATGGTATGACATTTCATCATTAAATATAAAAAGTAAACGTCTATCTGCTTCTTTGCACTGCAGTTTATATCACACAGCACAACGAATGTTCATTAGCTTATTGAATTTCAAGTCTATATTACGTCAAAAATAAACACAGTTAATAAACTGGAGATTCACGAAATAAATCACTACTGACACTATAACTAAAACCATAAACATACAAATTGAATTACCGAATAATTAAAGATGTTAAATTGTACGTTCAATGACATGTGTGATGACTTATGTGACTTTACAATACAAAATATTGCAAAATGTTTTGACCTCAAAGGTGACTTAATCCATTTTTTCAAAATTTAAGCCCTGCCGCGCCTCTACAGTTTGCTTCCTGGAACTATGATAGTGTTTTGGCACATTCATTTAGCTGTCCGGTGCCTGACAAAAACTCTATTATACATACTTGAATTATAAATGAAAAATACTAATAAATGAGAAAATAATACGAAGACTAAAGAAGCACAATTGACAGAAATGCTACGCTGACACATGTTAACAAAAAGTGTACCATTGTTTAATGCGATCAGCGCCATCTCTTGATACTTGAAAATCTCAATACTTAAAGTATTACGCAATAAATAACGATTCAGATAAAAAAAACATTATTTAAATAATTATTTTGCTAGATGACGTCCCACTATTGCTATCTTTCTCTCGCAGCCTAATATAGAGTCTGATGCGAGAAAAAGATGGCAATAGATGACATTATATTAACATTAAAAATCATATGCATTTAAACTAAAAACAATAGAGCACTATACCATAGTCAAATTTTAACTATCTTAATGAAGAAGACAAAAATATACATAAATTAATGAGTATTAGTGAAAAAAATTTGTTTCAATATTGATTAGGTCGCAAACTACAATCGATTAAAGTTGATTACTAATTAGGTATGACGCGTTAGGTCCTAAAAGTTTGATTGGTCGCCTGATTTTTAAAACTAGATTCGCGCGTCTGCTGCAGTCACTTTTGAAAGATTTTGAACTGTCACGTTGTTGTATAATTATAATATCTAGTTATTAACAATAATAATGTATTTATAATTAAATTAATAATAATAACTAATCAAAACAAACACTAGCGCCATCCACCGTCATACTTTGTGTCAAAATATTGTCAAACTGTTTCAATGCTTATTATTATGTTATTTATGCTTAATAATAATTTCTTCGTGAGTATAACGTATAAGTTTTTATATAAAAATATTTCAGCTATGCAAACATGAAAAAATCTGTTTTCTCTAGAACTAACAGTTTGTCGACCACTGGAAGTATCAGCTACGTCACGCAAGAAATTTTAACATAAAAAATTCATACCCCGCTTATTACGTAAAATTTTTAAGTCGCGTTTGCACTAAAATTCTTATTCCATCCTGTTCTTACACAAAAAAAAATAAAAAATGGTATTGGACCCTATTAAGACGTTTTATTACTACGAATTGCTTCAAAATTAAATGAGTGGAGGACCCCATTGTAAAACATCGATACGAAACATGTCATCATAACAAAGAAAATATTTAATAATGTACTTTTATGTGACTTCAAATATTTTCAATGATATTGAATACCCGTATTTTTACTATTTGTAATCACTAATAAGTACCCATTATGGGTAAATACTCGGGTATTTATCTTGAGTATTTACCATGAAAAATAGATGTGTATCTTGCATCACTATAAGAATAATCAATCGTTTTGGTAAGTACGTAAAGTAAAACTTCGAGACCAAATAAACATGTACCTATTACCTAATTTTCGTGAAAATAAAATTATATCAATGAGTAAATTATATTTTCAAACTTTTTCCTAAGTGGCTTTTCTTTAAAATCACACTATGACGATTTTGAATATAAATAATAACTTGGTCAGAATTGATAGATAATTCAAATAAACATGATTTGTTTATTTGGTTACTATAATTTGGCACCAACACTCAATCATAATACAATTAGTCTATCACGCTAATGCAGATAATCCGTGTATGCAATATTGAGCGTTAAGCGAATCAGCGCTAAGCGGAGTTTTTTTTTTATGAATATAAAATATCGGATTCGTTAATTGAATAGTAGTTATAACTATATACATTAAGATTAAAAGAGAATAATTTATGGATTTTATATTTTTAATCTGGAAATATATTTTTGTATCCATCAATACGAGAATATACATAGATAAATACAGGCAGTTTAAATACGCTCGTGCTTTTGGGATTTTATTCAGGGAGCTAAAACAAATCGAAAATTAAGAGTGTAAAATTTTCTGATTGTCCTTCGTCATCAAGTTATTGATAAAAGCAAATAATAATATTTAAATTTTAATAAAATAAAATATTAAAAATAGTATATTGTGTTGATAGTAGTAAAAGTGATACTTTGTGTGGCGAGCATGAGAGTTTGCACGACGAACGAAGCGAGTCTGACAGTTACATGCGAGGCACACAAAGATACTTTTATTCCGAATGACACATTAATATTTTTTTTCAAACGCACTACTTTTCTTTTTATTTCTAATTCTATATAGTTTCTATGGATATTTATTTATTTTATTCGCCGGCGTAGAAATTTCCAGGGGCGTACAAATGAAACTTCTACCTTGTAAATCAAGTCACAAAAAATGCCATTTCTACGACGTTTGAAAAAAAAACAAGATATTTTCCACATTTCTTGTTAGAAAATGTGTTCAAAGTAAATTGCATCCTACTTGAAGGCAAACATTCGCACGATTTATCTTGGAAGCACGATGAACATTTAACGCACTGTCGCTCCGATTAGTTGTGTAACATAATTCATTTAGATAGCAATTTTCGATTTGTTTTAGGTCTCTAACGCAAATTCCAAAGGCACGGGCGTTAGTTTCGAAACACCTGTATAATAGAATATGTTTAGTTCGAATCAAAACAAAACCACAGAACAGATAAACTACCTTATAACGATACAGCGTATACCGGAATAGTCGGTTGCACCATAGTTACTTGTGCGTGCGTGCGTGCGTGCGTGCGTGCGTGCGTGTGTGTGTGTGTGTATGTCTAACAATAATGGGAAGAGTTGATTAAGTTTTGGTAACAATTGGACAACCGGAAGTAGTAGTTACAAGAAAAAAATCATCTAAATATCATTTATCGTAAATTTATTTAAAAATTCATATATTAAAGAACGTTAAATTCCTTATTCGATAAATATAAATTCATTATTATATCTTCTATAGATTTAGAGATAAAGAAATGCATATAAAATAAATTGATGTAATAAATCTCAGATCCAAGGAGGATAGAAATGGAGTAAGCATTCAATGCTAGGATACGACGACCGTTCTAGCAGCCATAGTAACAGAGTTTCGTTTCGACCGATTCCGCAGTACCCTTTCAGAGCGCTGTTGTTCATATTTTATACTTAAAAAATATAAAATTAAATTTTTAAAATGAATACAAAATATGTAAGAATTGACAGTATATTTATATAAACTATAATACAGTACATACAGAAATATTCTAATATTTGTAAATACAAATAATGCGATTATATCCAATTCGTAGTGTCTTATAGGTAAATTAAGATGAACACATGGCTGCTCCGTGCGGGTGGGCAGGTTGTGCCCTGCACAAAGGCGCCTGACTTTGAGGGGCCCCGTTTCAAGACAGTAAAGTAAATAATAGTAAATTTTTATATAATACTCTTATTCGCAAAGACAAAATTAGTATAAAACTTACAAATTAACGTGATAGAAGTGAACAATATATTTTTTAATTTGTTTGCATTAGAGCTCCTGTTATAGGTAAAATAATTATCGTATCAATCGGTTTGTTATTATTCTAACATTGTTATATTGAAATAATAACTGTGGAAATGTTGATTACAACAAAGAATATAGTGATTATAACTCAAAAATATTGATTACAAGAATGAATCGCACAATGAATCCAATATTAAATACGTACTAGCATTTTGCGAAGAATCAAATGCTTTATGATTTACATACAATTCAGAAATCTGTTGTAAAATTGTTGATTACAACAAACAATTTTGATTATAATCTATTGATTACAAGAATGAATCTAAGAAAATTTCATCAATATATTAAATCTAACATTTTTGAAGAGCAAATGTATATTTTAAACTTTAATTTGCAAATTTTACGAGGGGAATGGGCACTAAAGTGTAGCATAGCACAAAGACGCCTTACACCCACGGAGCGGCCCTGGATGAACCTGTTCATCAATTCTTCTCAATTCTCTTTTCAAGGAGTTAATTAGAATTATCATAGAAAAATACAACAATACATGTCTGCAGTTGATTTTCACACTATCTTGGGCACTTGGGTTCGAAAGGCAAAAAGGCATGATTTCAAACAGCATTTGTATGACATCTACAAACGAATAAATAAATGTTAGATACATGTTAGTAATTAATAAGTAAATTAGACTTCACAGAATTTTAAATTAATAACTTACCTCCGGGAGTTACAAAAATCGAAAGAAATTAAAAAAGATTTTTTTTCAAAATTATTATCTATTTATTTCTTCACTGACAACTGACAAGTTATGATCCGAACATATCACCCTTGTAGATGACTGTGATCAAAACGCGCGCATAAATTGAATAAAGGGTTATTTCGAATTCTACCTAACCGATAGTGCCACAAATTAGTATCGACCGATTCCGTTTTTTTGGCGCTGCACGGTATCATGGCTGGGTATATAAGTGATTTCTCCTGGTGCTCCTTGCTCAGATCAAACTTCAAGGCAAGAAATTCAAATGTTTGTAATTGACACATAAATGTCACTGTCAAAAATATTTGTACATCATTATGAAAAAAAAGCAGTTAACAACGCAAAAGAATATACGTAAAAAAGAATAGAAAAGGAATTTGCGAAAAAATGACAAATATAAAGAAAAGGAAAGTATAAAAAGAAAATTTCAAGATATTGAATATAAAGAAAATGTAAATAAATTAAACAATAGTTATAAAAAGCAAAAAAGTGAAAAGAAAGATTATAAAGAAAACGAAAAAAATAATGTTTTTAATAGAAGAATATGAAGAGAAAATCGCTGGTACCTGCCTAAAATTTAGATATGGTAAACTGTATTTAGTAATTTATTGTACATAATTTATATTAAATTATCCCATAGATTTTGCAAATATATGTGACAATTATTTTGTAGTGAGACATGAATTTGTATTTAAAAATATTTTTTTTATATTTTGCGTTCATAATTAAGTCATTACGATACGCAATTGCGTATCGTAATGACCTTCATTTCGATACGCATTTTTTTGTTTTAGACGGTTGGTACTAGATGACGTTTCTTTAACCAATTTTTACCTAATTTATTTTTAGTTAATTGACAATTCATTTTAATAATATAATGTCGAAATAATTTTTTTTTTTTTTTTTATTTAGGGAAGATTATTTACATGAAAATGTACAAATGGTTACAAATATAATCACAAATTGAGTAAGTAAATGTTATTGTAGAAGGCGCAAAATATAAAAAATAGTATAAAGAACTCATTTTATAAGACTTTTTTTCGCACGCGTCAAAAACATGTCGTATAAAACACGGTCTTTAATATACTATTTTCGTACCTCCGTCCAATTTGACTCAGAACAGAACTCAAAATCGTCCAGAAATGCGCTATTGCTGACCTAGGCCGGCAAAGGAGTTGGCATTACTGTTCTGGTGATATGTCAATTTAAGATTATTTTCAACACAAGAATTAGCAAAATGTTTACAAATTGTAAGGCTAAATCTTTAATTATTGTAACTTAAATAACTAAATTTTGTCATAAAAATAATAATATGCTGTCATTGCTGTCATCTCGTATAGATTTATTATAAGTTCCAACTTTAGTACTAATTTGTTTCATTTGTGTTGTATCTACAACTAACTTCACGTGATACAATTGAGTTTCCGCTATCTGTCATTGAGAATATAATTCATGAGTCACGTGACATGTTTTCCGCCAATCAACATTCAGAATCTCCCTAGTTACATATCTATCACAGCGATGATAAAAAACAAAGAAATTATCACCTTATTTATATTCGTTACTAAGGGATTTGTTTTCTTTATTTGACATTGACAATTAATTTTGAGTATAAAAATGTGCGATAATCGTTGGGTTGATATCAACAACGATGAAAATAATAAGACAATTGTCAAATTAACCATGTTGTAATACAATATATTAAAAGTTAGGTTAGCAGCACTCACAATGTGTCACAAAAATTCATTATATTCTCTCATTAAATATAAGCTCGTGATATGATTAATAATCGAATATATTGCTCGTGAAACCGAAGCAGCACAATCTGCAACTCGGTTTCACTCGAGAATATCATCGATGATAATCATATTACTTGTTATATTACGTATGAAAATATGCTAAAGTATATAAAATATATATAACTAATGTTTGTACGATATATTTTCAATAAATATAAAATAATTACGCATTTTAAGCTCAAATATAAGTAATTATATTTAAACTTGCAATGCAAAACCTTTAAAAATATATGTTCATTTTTTTAGGTTATGTAAAATAGAATAAAGTGTTGAGAAATATATGAAGAATTCATGGAGATGTCGGCACAAAAAATCTTGTGTATCACACGCCCAGAAACTGTTTTGCGAGATCTCATATTTGTCAAAATAAACTCGTTCTCGCAAATATTCAGTTTCTGGACTAGTGACACAAATAACTTTTGTTTTATGCGTACAACCAGGTAAAAAATCTGGCGAAAGGTTATGTGCTGGCCACATCAGATTTTTTTTGTTTAAGGGTCGCTTAAAATTTAAACAGCTGGACATTAAAACCAACAACATTGTAATTGTAAGTAAGCTTTTTTTTATCTGCGACAAACTATCATCTCTAAGGATTGGAGGGATATACGGCGGTACCACCAAATCCGACTGATCCGGCTTAAAAACTGGAACTACCGTTCAGGCCGAATGAATAGCTTAGAAAGTAAAAAAATAACATTTTATAGTTTAAGAGAGAAAAATCATAGACGTTTTTCCCTAAAACAGAATACGACTATACACTATACAACTCATCAGAAAAAAACCAATCAGATAGCTCACTTTTTCTTAGATACGCAGTATAATATCGGCTATTTGCGGTGCTAAGTTGTGTTTCGCGAAACATAATTCTTGGCGTATTTCGGTCTCAAACAAATGAATCATATGTAATCATATCATCCATGGATATAAATAAACAAGTATTCTAATATATTTGACATTTTGTATATATATATATATATATATATATATATATATATATATATATATACCGTGTGTCTGTCGTAAAGGTGTACATAGGAGATTAACATGGGAAATCAGTTTTTTGCAATTTCCTGCTCGCCTAATTATTTTAAGCAAAAATGCGTCAAATAAAAGTTTTAAAGCATAAAATTCTGCATCTAAATCAATAAACAGAATTACCTTTCCATGCATTGTAACGACAGAAATTAAATATGAAAATACCGAAAATTACGTTGAAAATATCGACAGCCATGGAATTGAACAAAAAATAAATAAATGCTTGACGTTTTATCTGTCACAACGTAAGTTAACTTATTTGACGTTTCTGACAATTTGATTTTGTCTCTAGTTTTATTGTCTGAAATCATTAAAAAATGAACATTTATACGAATGAAGAGCTAAATTCGTGACAAAATTTGAAAAGACTGCTAATGTGTCTTCAAAAAATACACGTGAGCTGCGTAATCAGAATATAGGACGAGCAGAACATGCGTCATTCGTTCCTCCTTACTTCACTCTAAGAAAGAGTGTTAGGATAGGAATGATAAGTGTAGATCTCTTCTGTAGTACTTAGGTAGATGTATTGGAAATGAGTTGAGAGTACATAAAAGCATCATACATAATTTTGTTATGCAATGTTAAATTTTTGATATATTCATATTATTTAAAGAAAACTGTATTTTCTTAACGTTATTTATTAATTTTATATTTCTATTATTGCCATAATTAACGATATTTGTGCAAATTAAATTGACAGAAACGTCAAATAAGTTAACCAAGAAGTTAACTTACGTTGTGACAGATCACGTGACAGATAAAACGTCAAGCATTTATTTATTTTTTGTTCAATTCCACGGCTGTCGATATTTTTAACGTAATTTTCGACATTTTCATATTTAATTTCTGTCGTTAAAAAGCATGTAAAGATAATTCTGTTTATTGTTTTAGATGTAGGATTTTATACCCTAAAACTTATATTTGACGCATTTTTGCTTAAAATAATTAGGCGAGCAGGAAATTGCAAAAAACTGATTTCCCATGTTAATCTCCTATGTACACCTTTAAAATAGACACACGGTATATATATATATATATATATATATATATATATATATATATATATATATATATATATATATATATATATTTGTACAAATTCGTTGTATAGTCTTAACATATACGACTTGAGCTTCAAAAATCATTTGAATATAAAGTTTGCGGACTCGGTGTGTTACATTAAAACACATCTCGGCCTCTCAACTGTAAATTCGATTATTTTCGGACCTCTTGTTGTATAACTGATTATTTGCTATAATCTTATTGTATTTTTATTAAAATTATGATGTATAAAAAGCAGCTTTTCTGCATCGCTGATGTTAATGTAGGCATAGATATTACCAATTATGAAAATAATCGTTCAGAATAGATTGCTCTGGCTGCATGGACAAGATAAAAGCTGCCAAGCTATATTACTTACCTACAGCAGAAGATTTTTTTATTATTATTATTATTATTATTATTATTATTATTATTATTATTATTATTATTATTATTATTATTATTATTATTATTATTATTATTATTATTATTATTATTATTATTATTATTATTATTATTATACCAGTATACCACCACAAGATTGTATCTGATTTTCTGTCTTCAATATATCTTTTCAATTTAACGGCTATCTCTTTCTATCGCTGCAAATAGTAAATAAAATGGCGCCAATAACTGCCAGTTGAGCTGTCAACGAAATGTCAAAAATATTGCAGTCATTAATATATCTGTATTCTCGGTGAAAATTTGCATCGGTATACAAAAAATTCGGTGGTGAGTTTTTGATGAATAAGCACGTTTTAGGGTCCCTAGAATACGATTTTACTATTTTTACGATGATGTCTGTATGTGTGTGTGTGTGTGTGTGTGTGTGTGTGTGTGTGTGTGTGTGTGTGTGTGTGTGTGTGTATGTATGTATGTATGTATGTATGTGTGTGTGTGTGTGTGTGTGTGTGTGTGTGTGTGTGTGTGTGTGTGTGTGTGTGTAACAAAATTTTCGTCTACGATAACTCTAATACTACAATTCCAAAAATTATAATTCTTTCGTATTCCTGTTCGTTGCATCCATATGAAGAGCTGATTAGATTTTGGTTATAATTGGTTAACCGGAAGTACCCTCATTTGCAGATTTTAACAGTTTTTCTTGAAAAAACGATGTTAAATATAATTTTTTCACATTTAATATTATTATAAATATTAAAGAACATTGTATTCTTTATACGATTTGACTGCATTTTATACTTCATATTAAATGGATATAGAGTTATAAAATTATAAAGAAATTAAATTACATAAATTAGCCAGCTATGCTAGAAACAGCTACTATATTAAGAAAATTCTGATTGAAAGATGTCAGTGGCAAGTGCAATGACATATTCGTAGTATATTTGTGTTAGGATCTTTTTGCTCGAAATTTTCTGTATGAAATTTGTATAAAATACATACAACTGTCGAAAGGTAATGTACATAAAAGAAATTTATAATCTTTTGCAAGGAACTTTATGTATGGACTTTATAGAAAATACATACGCATTTACGAAAATTCTACCGGTAGATACCGCATCTACCGACTGTGTTCGAAAACACTAGTGGTAAAAAGTTACCGTGTTCGAAAATTGTTCAGTATCTACCAAATCCATCTACTGGATTCATGAAGAATCTAATCTCAAAAAAAGGTAGTGATGGAAAGCGAAGGATCTACCTTGTTTACCACTTGCGTTCTTATAATATCGATTCCGGTAACTATAAACCTATAAAAGCTGTTTATCGGTAACAGTTCACCGGTAGAATTTTCGTAAATACCTCATATAACTGACGGAAGGTAATGTGCTGGCGACATCAGATTTTTTTAGAGTTGTCAAAGATTTTTCTCACATTTTACGTCTAAATTTTTTATAAACAAACGCCATAGATTCCAGTTGTTCTTACTAGGCGCAGATCCTCATTACGCATATCTTGTACATCTTTAAATTGAAAAGGTCTATTAACATTTTTTAATAAAGATTAAATTGATGAAGAATGTTTTTTCCCATAATTTGTTGTAAGTATATATATTAAAGGCGACATAAATCAATGTAACACTGCCACAAACTAAGATTAATCCTCCGAGAAATTATTTCCCTTTGCTCTCTTTCTTATAGGAGCTAAGAGGAACCGATCTGGCGGCCGGAATTCCGGTGATTTGGTCCTGCCGTTAACCAGATAATCAGGTTCCGGTATTAACGAGAAGACATGAAAAATTTGAAAATTCCTTTTAATTTAATTGAACATGTAGAAAATGCCTGCGTTTTAGGTACTTGTGACAAATGCAAACTATGATTACAGCTAAATTACTTGCTGATGAAGGAAGTACAATATTAGTAGTGATTAAATCTCGTAGCTACAATAGAGCAAGAAATAATGATAAAATGATATGAAAAAAGCTTCCCTGCGAGTAAATGTAGTAGGAAAACTTACCATCAATAGCAGTAGAACTGTGGAAATCTGTTATTAATTTCAGTGAAAAACAAGAAGCGTGAATGCAGAGATAATTTGAAACTGGAAAGTTGAAATTATAAGAAGTAGTTGCGGTTCTATCTGGGTCTAGCAAATCGAGTAGAAATAACAAATAAGTTTCCTCTCTCTAGCTTAAAATTATTTGCAAAGGCCTCTATCTAAAATGGCCGTTCCTAACCTAACCCTACCACAACTGATAATTTACTCAACCGGAAGAAAATACATGGCGCCAAATCCGCAAATTGATTAACTTTGTTCAATCAATTTGTCTCTATCCAAAAGGACTTCTATGTCAATAAACTTGCGGATAGGTATTTATTTTAGTAAGCCCCATCCACATACACTATGCACTAATTCACTAACATTTATTACCATTCTATTCAACAAATTTCAACATTATTCATACGAATATGACATTTACAATCATTGCGGCATTCATGTACATTATTGAGCTGTACAATTATTAACATAATAATGTCACGCTTAGGAACAATATGAATATTTATTCATACTAAAAACTGATTGATGGATTAGTACTATTTATATATGAAATAGTCAAGGGATATTCGGAATAATGAATAAGGTTAACTTTAGATGATCCACTTGCCATTGGAAGGCCATATACATACTATACCAGCGTAAGCAACTACTGTCACAATTTTCTTATTACTTGTACAGTTTCAAAAAAAAAAAATACTATAGAACAAAGTTGTAAGAGACCAAGGAGGACATACCTTTAGAGAATTTTTTTCTTTAACCAGTGGTTCTCGAATTACATCACAAAGTTTTTTTTTTATAATTCGATAGGGCATTTTTTTTAATTCAACCATGTAATCATTTCGTATCCTTAACATAATGAAAATATTGAGAAAAATTCAATTGAAACTTAAATAAATTTTATTTTTAGTTATTTTTCAGTAGGCTGTATATATGAAAAACAATTGAGCTTAAATTGAAAGGAAACAAATTTGTTAATAATTTTATAAATAGTGTTCTATCTGCAAAAATAAGAATAGATCTGCGCATAGTAAGAACAAATGAGATCTATGGCCTGTATTTCTAAAAAAATGGATGTAAAATTTGAGAAAAATCTCAGACAACTTTAAGAAAACTTATCGAAATAAGTTACAAAAGCTTTTATTGGAGCTAAAAGTCCATTGAAGCAAATTTTCAACTAGAATACAGGTATTTTAATGACTGCAATACTTTTGACGTTTCGTTTGACAACCCTACTGGTAGTTGTTCGCACCATTTTCTTACTATTTGCAGCGATAGAAAGAGATAGCCGTTAAATTGAAAAGGTCTATTATGCACGACATAATTCAAATTGACAGATATCAGTGTTTGTTTTTCATACATGGCCAACTGAAAAATAACTATAAAAATAAAATTTATTGAAATTTCAATTTAATTTTTCTGAATATTTTTGTTATGTAAGCATATAAAATGATTACAAGATTGAATTCAGAAAAAAATACTTTATCGAATGGTTCTAAAAAATATGTATAATCGCATTTGAAAAAATATAACTCTAACTTGAGAACCACTGGTATAAAAAAATATTTCTTCTCTAATGGGATATCCCCCTTGGTCTCCTACAACTTTATTTTATTATATTTTTTTGTAACTATAATAATAAAAAATGGCGGTGGTCGATTTCGCTGTTACACCCTAGCAGGCTTCAAATACGTAGTTTCAAAAAGGGATCAGTTTTCAGTGAGCAACATGGGGCAGGAATTTCACCTGTTTCAATAATGTAATGGTTGTAATTGTACACAATTTGGTGACATGGGGTCGCTCAGAACCCCGTTGATTATACCTTTGGAAAAAATATAAATTGAAAACATTCAAGTTTGGTTTAAAAAAAAAACAAGTTACATGGCATTTGAATGTTTTAGTTTGGTGGGGTTATCAGTGACACCACGACAACAATTAAGGGTTAATAGAGATATCCAAGTCAACGCCGATTTAAAAATTGTTGTAGTATATCAATTTTAGCTTAAAATATGCTATAATAAAACTAAAATATTGTTTAACACTGATTGCTACCCTATTTTTATTAAAGTTTTAGGGCATTTATATTAAATTAGTGTTTGACTGAGTTTTTTTTTTTAAATTACATATAATGGACTCGTAACTATCCGCCATTATAATTTAGTAAAAGAAAAACAAAATCTGTGCATCTGTAACGCTTCAGCTCCAAGATAACCTCAAGGGAAAGGCCTCCGCAACCGGCGTCGGTTCCCCAAAAAATGACAGCCAATAGTCAACTGTTCTCAATTAGCGTCTAGCCGATCACCAATATAATTATTATTAGAATTTGTGATTAATTTTGTTCTTCTATATTGTCTTCTCATTATTCTAATAATAAAATGAAAAGAAATGTCAAATCTGTCAGATATATCAGAAAATACACACATAGATTATTGTCTTATTTTTCATGGCATTCTGATAATTGCCTTAATTCGTATATTTTCTTTTGCTGCTAACTCGTACATAAGAAACAATTGAACATCAAACTAGGTACACATCAATGCACTTTTTCATTCTGAATATTTTGTTTATTACACTTTTTTCTAAAATTTATCGCAAAACCTATATTTTAACA
The DNA here is from genome assembly GCA_963082715.1 of Harpalus rubripes. Taxonomy (NCBI): domain Eukaryota; kingdom Metazoa; phylum Arthropoda; class Insecta; order Coleoptera; family Carabidae; genus Harpalus; species Harpalus rubripes. The sequence goes on along the minus strand of OY720454.1, from coordinate 18,024,337 downwards.
TTGAATTTCCTATGTACGGGAAAAAAGTAGACACTCGGTACTTGTGCCGCAAAGAATACTATCAGAGGTTATCTTATGGACACTGAATACTTCTATTACCACACAAATTACTTATTACTTTAGGTTTGTTTCAACATACAATCAAATCAGTACGGAACTGTGCAACACATGCACAGTATTGAAATGGTAACGCCATTAAACATAAATGAAAACATTAAAATGGGATCACCATTTTATGGCTATTAACGTACCTAGGAATGTTATGTATATCATAACTGCCGCAGATGTCTGTTTGAAATCCGAGCTCGTAAAGCGAGGATTTTAATACATCTAAGGCTTCACTGAGAAAAAGATATAATTATGTGAACTGTAAATTTATTTGTTACAAATAAATCCTAAGATTGAATAGATCCAAATATATCTACAATTGAAGCAATGTAATAATTTATTTGATGCATTTATTTGTCTCATATTGAGATCAATTATATCTTCTATTTCATTGCATTACAATTGGATATATAATAATTTATTTAAACCAAGTTTATACACCTATACCTCTCGTAACCTGTCCACTCTAAATAGATTAAAATTGAAGGAAAACAAATAAAGACCAGTATATTTAATTTTTTCGTACACCATATTTTTATTAACTCACAAATTACATCCTTAAGAATATTAATATAAATATAATAAAAAAATATAAAACTACAAATACATACACTCTGTACAGATACCGGTGCATGTCCCTTGACATAAAAGATACACTGAAAAGTGCAAAGCAAATATCCAAAACTCGACTCAAGTCAAGTAATATATTTTTCACTGTTTCGTCACCCATATTCACTGCTTTTTAGCACACGAATGAAAAAAAAATCGTCAGAAATGAACACTGTCAGAAATGAGCACCACCATAAACAAGATGAAACGTACAACAAATGAACAAGTCCACACAAGTCATTTCACTTAAAATCGTCATTTGACAAATAGAACATTGTTCACTCAATGGAAATATTATTTTGCCATAAATAATATTTATTTGGGACAAATAAATGTAGATTCACACAATAAAAACTATTTTTCATTGTAATAAATATAAAGTTTTAAAAAATATATTATGAAATTAATTCAAAACAATTACATATTTGTAGGAAACAAATAAATATTTCAGAAAATTATATATTTATATATTAAAAATCACAATTTAAAATACAAAGCATAAATATATTAGTTTATTTGAGAAAAATAAATTAAATTTACATGAAATAAAACACGGTCAAATAAACATTATAACTGAATGAATAAAATACATTTCATATTAAATATTAAATTTTATTTGTTGCTAGGTTGCAATAATTGAATGAATGAAGTACCCCTTAATTATGAATATTTATTTGTTAAAAACCAGTTATTTTTTGTGTTGTTATGATTCATAACATCCGTGGTTTGTTCAATAGTTTATCGGTTTCAGAAAATGAAGATAATATTAATAAATATCATGTTTGAAATTTCTCTCATTAATGCTACTTTCAGAATGCTGTGGTTAACAGAACAATTATTTTGACACATGTCAATATAACAAATATTCAAATTATGTGCTTTGTTCCACATGTTTATTATTTTAGAATAAAGTAAACCGTAATTAGAATGATACACTCGCGTTATCTGTATGTATTAATGAAGAGCATTAAACCTTCATTTTATTTTATTTTCATTTTGTAGACCGTTGTTGACACGTCAGTATAGTAATAATATTACCGTACAGATACAGTTATTATTTAGTTATATGTTAACAATGGATCGATATCCTGAAAAAGGTAATAGCTATTAACATCCGTGGTTTGTTCAATAGTTTATCGGTTTCAGAAAATGAAGACATTAATAAAGATTATTTTTTGAAATACTCTCATTAATGCTACTTTCAGAATGCCATGATAAACAGAACAATTACTTTGACATTTAAGTCAATATGACAATTATTCAAATCATGTGATTTATACCTCGTGTTTATTATGTTAGAATAAAGTAAACTGTGTTAAGAACGATACACGAACGTTATCTGTATGTATTAATGAAGAAATTTCATTTGATTTTATTTTCATTTTGTAGACTGTTGTTGACAAGTCAGTATGGTAATAATATTACCATACAGATGCAGTTATTACTTAGTTACCAGCCTACTTTTGTATATGTAAACAAGGGTTTAATATCCTGAAACCGGTAAATACTGTTTCGTACAGATTTGATTACGTTGAACCTAACCTTACATTTTATAAATATATATCGTTTATAGTATCTGATTCAAGCTTGATTTGTCGGAACTACAGACGGTCCCTTAATGTATTTGGACTTGCACATCATTTAAATGAAAAAATATTTGGTCCTAATTCGTAATGAGTAAAAACCTAAAGACAATTTCTTTTCGAAGTAATACATTATCTACCTAATCAAACACTGCAAATTGACAAAAAATGTATTTCTGACTCAAATAGGAGCAAAAAAATTAACTATCATCTTCATTCAATGAAGACCTATTCATGTTCATAAAAAAATCTTTTCGTGGCACATCCCAAAACGTAAAGAGTAAACAGCGTACAAATTAAAAATAAAATAAATGTCATTCATTTTTTTTTGTTTTATCTGCGATGACGTTTATTAAAATGTCCCGTTGGCCTTAGATCTAGATGATTATACTTGCAGAATACAATAATACGATCTGCCGTAATCCACTTATCGGCGACTGCTCGCTGTAATTTATCATTCCTTGCCTTCGAGAGAGAGCTACGGCTAAGAGGACGAAGGACGCGATGCGCACAAGGTCCTCGATCAGAAGAATGATAACTGAGTTGAGTTTTACATTTTTCAAATTCGAAGCTTCATTAATGATTTAGATTCGAGAGATACGGGAAGCACAGATTGTAGAAATGGAAATTAATCAGCCGATATCGGAAATTAATTATCCATATTTAGAAGCCTTACAACGTTCTTTACTTTTTAGAGGAAGGACTTATAAAATATGTACGCTGTTAAATGGAATGTGAATTACAGAAATTGGGACATTAACAGAACTTTGATATTTTCTTAATTTTATATATTAGTTAGGTATAGTAGTGTGTAGAAGAATTCTTTTAAAGAAATATAATGCCATCACTACTTATTTTATTACTCAATCCTGGATTTGGTAATTTCGGTAATGACCTCATATTTGAATCGTACATAAGGATGGGCGTTCACCAATGATACATCAATCTCACAACAATCAACGTGTAACATAATGTAAATAGCGTGCGAATGCGTATACTTTTGACGCATAAAATCTATAGAAATATCGTCGAAACCCTCATACACCTCATGCTGCATGATCGCTAGATTTTATCGACAGTATACGAATAATACCTACTACCTTTTTTCATAATTTTATCTGTAACCGTTCTCAAATCAGACTAAAGACTAGAATTATACCCTTGGTGCCATCTTTAATAGGTTGACACTTCTGTCGGAAAGGAGGTTGGGCATACATTTGTTTGAAACTTTTTGCTTAAAATTATTCAAAGAATATGTAGTCGCACAGTTGAAGTTTTGACATTCTTTCGTAGGACATCTGTATATATTATTTTTTCTTTATATATATATATATATATATATATATATATATATATATATATATATATATATATATATATATATATATATATATATATATATATATATACCGTGTATCTATCTTAAAGGTGTACATAGGAGATTAACATGGGAAATCAGTTTTTTGCAATTTTGTGCTCGTCTAATTAATTTAAGCAAAAACGCACAAAATAAAAGTTTTAGAGCATAAAATTTTACATCTAAATCAATAAACAGAGTTACCTTTACACGTTTTGTAACGACAGATATTAAATATGAAAATGTTGAAAATATCGACAGCCATGGAATTGAACAAAAATTTGAAATTTCTGACAACATAAATTTGTCTCTAGTTTTATTGTCTAAAATTATTAGAAAAATAATATTTATACCAATGATAAGCGTGATTTCACAATTGCTAAATTCGTGACAAAATTTGAAGACTGCTAATGTGTCTTTAAAAAATATACGTGAGCCGCTTAATCAGAATATAGGACGAGCAGGAAAACGTGCATTACTGGAAGAAAGAGTGTTAGGAATAGGTGTAGATCCCTTCTGTACTACTAGACGTATTGAAAATGAGTTAACAGGGAGTACATCACAGCAGCATACATAATTTTGTTACGCAATGTTAACTTTTTAATAAATTCATATTATTTAAACAAAACTATTGTTTTACTCTATTTATTAGACTAATATAATATTTTTATTATTATCATAATTAACGATATTTGTTTATATCAAATTGTCCAGAAACGTCAAATAAGTTAACTTATGATTTGACAGGTAAAACGTCAAGCTTTTATTTATTTTTTATTCAATCCATGGCTGTCAATATTTTCAACCGAATTTTCGACGATTTCATATTTAATTACTGTCGTTACAAAGCAAGGAAAGGTAATTCTGTTTATTGACGTAGATGCAGAATTTTCTACCCCAAAACTTTCATTTGACGCGTTTTTGCTTAAAATAATTAGGCGAGCAGGAAATTACAAAAAAACTGATTTCCCACGTTAATCTCCTATGTACACCTTTAAGACACACACGGTATATATATACCGGGTGGAACATCATACCTGTGTACATAGGCGATTCATATGAGAAAAACAGTTTTTTCGTGCCCATTGCTCCCCAAATTATTTTAGACAAAAATGCTTCAAATAAATGTTGTAGAGCATAAAATTCTGCATCTAAATCAATAAACAGAATTACTTTTACATGCTTTGTAACGACACAAATTAAATAAGAAAATATTGAAAATTTCGTTGAAAATATCAAATAGCCATGGAATTGAAACAAAAATAGAAACAAATAGATAGGTAAATTAAATTCATACAAAAATCTCCATACCTATTATTACGACAATTGTACATTTCAATGAAATATTTATTTTTTATAGGATTTTTATTGAAAATCTTTTTAAATTGGAAATAATTCATGTAAACATTAAGACCTATCTACTACAATTCAAATTTCAAACAGTAATTCTCTGAATAAAATAATCACTACAATTTATTATTATAACAAATATTCGAATAATCCTCCGTTTTCAGCCAAGCAATAACCAAGTCTATTGTAGAATGAATTTCTTACATTAGCGAGCTGCCTATTTGTGATTAAGGCGCTCTCCTCCATGATAGCTTCTCTCAATGAATTAATATTTGGGTGGCGCTGCTTATAAATTTTACATTTAAGATGACCCCATAAAAAAAGTCGCAAGGTGCTAAATCAAGAGATCTGGCTGGCCAATTTAAAGTTCCACCACGACCAATCCAGCGATTTGGAAATGCTTGGTTTAAATAATCTGTAACACTTACTCCGAAATGAGCTGGGCAGCCATCTTGTTGAAACCAAACCTCCTGATTTTCGCGCGCTACGCTGTCTAATGCAGGGCCGATCTCATTAATCAAGAGTTCTAAGTATGTTTCAGAATTTAAGTTGCCAACGATCTCAAATGGTCCAATAATATTGCTATTAAAAATGCCTGCCCAAATATTAATTTTTTGAGGATATTGCGTTCTGGTGGTAACATTTAATCTTGGATTTTCTAGAGCCCAGTGCCTATCATTTTGAATGTTTGGTTCATTATTTAATGTAAAAGTACACTCATCAGTAAAGCAAATAGATGGAAGAAAATCACGATCCCGATTTGCTCGTTCTTGCATATCTTCACAAAAAACTCGCCTACTTTCTTCATCAATGGGCGAAATGTCTTGATGGCATTGCATCTTATAAGGGTGGTATTTATGTTTTTTAAGAATGCGCAATACAGTAGAATGAGCAATCTCACATTCCTGCGCTATTATTCTTGAACTTAATTTAGGATTAAAATTTATTAATTCCAGAACTCTTTGTTCGTTTTCTAAATTAATGCGATTACTTTTATTTCCTATAAATAAAGATATGATTTGTTTGTAAATCTCTTAAAAAATATTCAAATTTAAATTTACCTGTACTATTTTCCGCCGCAACACTTGCCGTGGATTCAAATTTTTAAACATACGCGAGTATTGTTGTAGCGCTTGGAATTGGCCTATTTGGAAATTTCACGGCGAATAAATCTCTAACTATACGTAAACAATTTCCACTATAAAATGTTTTTATTATAAAAACCCTTTCTTCGTTAGAATAAACTGAATTCATTTTGATATTTTACCGTCAAATTAGTTATTTATCTGTCAAACGTCAGACATTTATTTGTTTCTATTTTTGTTTCAATTCCATGGCTATTTGATATTTTCAACGTAATTTTCAATATTTTCTTATTTAATTTCTGTCGTTACAAAGCATGTAAAAGTAATTCTGTTTATTGATTTAGATGCAGAATTTTATGCTCTACAACATTTATTTGAAGCATTTTTGTCTAAAATAATTTGGGGAGCAATGCGCACGAAAAAACTGTTTTTCTCATATGAATCGCCTATGTACACAGGTATGATGTTCCACCCGGTATATATATATATATATATATATATATATATATATATATATATATATATATATATATATATATATATATATATATTATATAAAGAAATATTGTTATTAAAAAACAATTTAAACTTAAACATAAATGAAAAGAAAACAATTTTGTGATCGCGTCACAGATTTTTTAATGAAATTTGTGATGAAATACATTTTATTTGTCACATAACATTCGTTTCCAATTAATCAAATGTTTTCAAATTTCATTGTCATACGACCTTTACAAATTAATTTTTTATAACACGTAGATGTTGGGCATTTAAATAAATAGATACATATTTTTTTTTTAAATAGGCCACGGAATTCAAAATAAGCAGTGTTGTTGTATTTATGTGGTAACGACCAAGTTAAAATTCTATAATTTACTTTATACGCTAACCTATATGTCATATGTTCGCAGCATAAGTTATATTTTATTTCATCGGATTCTCTTGTTCTGCATTAATATTTTCTGTATTATCATAATCAACTAGAAACTACAGTAATAACATTTTTCTATCTGCCATTTTTATTTCTCTATTATTAAACACGCGCCAGTAGGTAAATGAGCAAACCATTCAGGGAGATAGCGATTTGCTTTGCTACATAGCTTTCGCTCAGTTTGCTACTCTTGTTGAACATGCCTTCAATGTGTGAATGTTTAACTTCGCAATGCCTGTCATTTTTCAAATTTGTTTGATAAGATTCCAGTTTTTTATTCAAATTCTTCCGTACTTAAAGGGAGCATCACACGTTTACACGTATTTAGTGGACAACTTATCATCACATATTTATTAATTTATAAAACTCTATAGAATAGACTGTACCTCATACACAACATTATAAATTATTGGATAAAGAACTAAATTTTCATTTCCATCTTCAGTCTAAATTGAGGGCAGCAATAATTAAATTAAAACATTTATACCATTTCCGTAATATTTTATCTTCTGATGTAAAGCTACGTTTAATTAATTCTCTAATCCTACCATTGTTTGACTATTGCGCATGTGTGTATGTATCAAATTTGTCTCAAGCCGATAAACATAGAATAAAAATGATTCAGAACTCTTGCTTACGTTATGTATATAATGTGCGTAAATATGATCATATTTCAAGTTACAGAGAAATAGCGAAATTGGAAGACATATTTGGTTGACAAACTTATTCCCAAACAATATACGTATCAAGGATTTATATACTGTGCCTTCATTCAAAAAATTTAAGTTTACTTAGCACCTACTCTTTACAACACTATACAATACGACATGAAATCTCTATCTGTCAATTCTTGTAAGCATCATTTAAAAAATCTTTAATTAATAACTAGACATATACTTGTACGATCTGCTGAAAACTTGTTCTTTGCTGACTTAAAATTTTGTATTTAATAATTTATATTTTGTTTTTGAATGTTCTCTTTGTTTTTTAACATATACACATATGTATTATTTTTCAAGAGTAACGCAATGTATTTTCGTGTTTATGTACCTACTATGTATGTATTGGATTGGGTTGAAAAGTAGCCTCTGGCAGAACCCCCGCCTTTGATTAAATCAATAAAGTTATTATTATTATTATTATTATTATTATTATTATTATTATTATTATTATTATTATTATTATTATTATTATTATTATTATTATTATTATTATTATTATTATTATTATTATTATTATTATTATTATTATTATTATTATTATTAATTTAAGAAGAAAAGAAAAATATATATCGAAATATGTGCTAATACATGCGTATTATATAATATATCATATACATATTATATTATTTCATCATTACCGATATCTGTGTACAAAGCAGATTGGCACACCCAGCAATGGGTAAGAAGCCGTGATGATATATTTATATTTATTTATTTATATAAGCAATTTCAAGAACTTAATAATTAGAAATTTTATGTGCACCCTTTTATACGAGTATAATGTATTCATATATTGAAAATTTCCCATTGGTAAACAATGATATTTAAAATACAAGATATCCGTATTCTAAGACTCGTATTTGTATTTCCGAAAAATGTATGTCATATTTTACTTGTACAAATAACTTGTAAGTATGACATAATTTGGAATTTTGGTTTGCACTTCTGTAGGACTTTTTTTCATGTTCTTTACATAGATAAGGTATAAATCGTTGGACAACAAAAGAAATCTCTTTTCATTGGTGTAACTTTCTATTGTAGCTTCCATAAAAAATTATAACTTTGACATCATCGCAAATCCAACATAGATACAAAAAAAAATCTGATGTGGGCAACACATGACCACCCGTCAATTCCATGTTTGAAATAATGAGCTTTAAGTAAAGTATCACTTCCAGTTGATCGTTTGTAAACAAAATCTAATTTGTTTTTCCAATAAATAGAAAAGCCTGTAATATCAAATTTTGGATTATATCTTATGTTTTTCCTCCAAAATCTGTTAAGAGCTCCAAATTAAATACCACTTCCGGTTTATCATATAGGTATAATCAAAATCTAATGCTATTTCAAATTATACACGAGTTTTAAATACTAAATATCAAATTTGAGAAGTTTTAAATCAGGTTTTAATATATTTGTTCAAGAAAATCTGTTTTCGGCTTCCTGTATAATAGTTTATCAATTTTAGAAAACATCTAGTATGTCGTTCTCATTAATATAAAAGTCTTAAATACCAAATTTGAAAAGTTTTGGATTGTATCAATTTATTTTTCACGAAAATCTGTTCAGAGCATCAAATAAAGTATCACTTCCGGTTTATCCATATTAGGCAAAATCTAATATGTTGCTTCCCTTTATATAAAAGTCTTAAATAATAAATTGGACAAGTTTTGGAATATATCCTATTATATTTTTCACGAAAATCTGTTCAGAGCTTGAAGTAAAGTATCACTTCCGGTTTATCAATTTTAGAAGAAATCTAACATGTCGTTCTCATTAATATAAAAATCTTAAATATCAAATTTAAAAAGTTTTGGAATATATCAAAATATATTTTTCACGACAATCTGTTGAGAGCTTCAAGTAAAGTATCACTTCCGGTTAATCAATTTTAGAAAAAATCTAACATGTCATTCACAATTCATATAAAAATCTTAAATACGAAATTTGGAATATATCATAATATAATATTTTATCACGAAAATATGTTGAGAGCTTCATGTAAAGTATCAATTCCGGTTTATCAATTTTAGAAAAAAATGTAACATGTCGTTCTCATTGATATAGAAATCTTAAATATTAAAATTGAAAAGTTTTGGAATATATAATATATTTTTCACGAAAATCTGTTGAGAACTTCAAGTAAAGTATCATTTCCGGATTATCAATTTTAGCCAAAATTTAATATGTTGTTCTTCTTCATATAAAAGTCTTAAATACTAAATAGACCAGAAAAGTTAGGTTAGAATTTGCCTTTGGCGCGAGTTCATAGTTTGAATTCCCTAGTACATGTTTCATATAGGAGTTTAATTTTACAGATAAAAAATCTGATGTGGCCAGCACATTACCTTCCGTCAGTTCTATGTATTTTGTATAAATATCATACAGAAAGTTCCTTGCAAAAGATTATATTTCTTGTACATTACCTTAAGACAGTTGTATGTATTTTATACAAATTCCATACCGAAAGTTTCTAACAAAAGATCCTATATTTCCAGTAAAATTATAACATACTGTCAACTACACTTGACACTGACACCTTTCAATCAGAATTTTCTTAATGTAGCAGCTGTTTCCAGAGTTATAGCAAAGCTGACTAATATATATGATATTTAATTTCTTTATAATTTTTTAACTCTATGTCCATTTAATATGAAGTATAAAATGCATTCAAATCGTATAGAGAATAAATAATTCTTTAATATTTATAATAACATTAAATGTGAAAAAATGATATTTAACACCGTTTTTTCAAGAAAAACTGTTAAAATCTTCAAATGAAGGTACTTCCGGTTGACCAATTATAACCAAAATCTAATCAGCTCTTCACATGGATGTAACGAAGAGGAATACGAAAGAATTATAATTTTTGGAATTGTAGTATTAGAGTTATCGCATTAGAAAATTTTGTCACACACAGACACACACACACACACACACACACACACACACACACACACACACACACACATACATACACACACACACACATACAGACATCATCGTAAAAATAGTAAAATCGTATTCTAGGGACCCTAAAACGTGCTTATTCATCAAAAACTCACCACCGAATTTTTTGACCAAAGACAATACCTTCCTTACCTAAAGGTGACGGAAGGTAAAAAAGATATTTTAAAAAAAGAAATTAAGCAGCTCTTGCTAAGAGTTCGATAGTTTGTTTATTCAGTAATAGATTGCAACAGTTTAAACCTGTAGAAAAGGTAAAGTATAGTATATTATGTTATTAGGAGTAGAACGCGGTCTTTTTGTGTTGAACCCAGCTATTGCGGCCGAGGCGCTAGCCGAGGCCTGGCAAGCTGGGTAAAACACAAAACGGGCGTTCTACTCCGAATGACATATACTATTTTTTCTTCAGGCGTTTCAAATAATTTTTTGACATTTTTTTGGAATTTTTTTATTTGTAAAATTTGCAATTTTAGTCAAAGCTGGCTGTGTACACTACAAAACACAAACGATTCAACTGTCAAATAACAATTTTCAATATGATCTGTGTTGCTGTGACTACTGCCGCCGCCAGCGGTGAACTAAGATACTAACATTTTTTTACTAGTACAACAATAACAACATTTTTGTACTAGTAAGACAATGAATATCTTCTACAGCGTGTGTACAGTAGCATAATATGCATATTTTAATACGCTTGAAGAAAAAGAAAATTATTAGAAATTAAAATACTTGGTGCAAGCAAGGATACCGTATGTCGTTTACCCACCAGTAAATAGGACAGCACAATAGAAGATGAAGTATGCACGATCAAACTAAGACATACGTTCAATGAATTTTGTAGTGTTGTATTATTATTTAAATAATTATAAACTGTGCAGAGTTCATGTGAATATTATTGTACGAATCTGGAGATAAAGGATCGGTCTAGATGCTACATATAATGCTTTGTACAAGAGATTTACTTTTATGAGATTTTTCGGCCTTTAAAGTTGAGCAAAAATTTCCTTGGTAAGAAATACACGGGGATTGAAATTATGTTCTCAGCGTTATGAACTGAGTTTGAATTTCGCCCTTAAGTTTGACCGTTACACTTTTCTGGTCTATTTGACAAGTTTTGGAACATATCATAATATATTTTTTACGAAAATCATCATCATCATCATCATCGTAAAAATAGTAAAAACGTGTTGTGGGGACCCTAATTCGTGCTTATTTACTGAAAACTCACCATCGAATTTTTGGCACGATTACATTACCTCCCTTATCTATGGTATGACGGGAGGTAAAAAATTGAACCTTGCCATTGCAAATAGCAGGAAAAAGGGTAAACCAAAATTCCATATCATTTCAAACTTAGCAGTTATTTGTAAAGCTGCCGGTAGCTTGCGCGGATACTTCCAGTCTAGTAGCTCACAGGTATATCCCAAAAGAACTAAAAATAATAGAAAGTTCCGTAAATTCTCATCACGTTTTGTTGCACAATCATACAGACCATATTGCTTTATTCTGATCTTATCATTAATAAATATTGGTAAAGAAGGCAAGTCCCTTAAATATTTCTTTTTTCTAAAATATTATGTGAGCTGGCATTTTATACATGAAAGGGGAAAAACATGCAGCTTCACAAATAATGTAACTATCAATTATAAGGCATTTGACTCTAAATGGGTATAAAAAATTTTTCCTGAATACCTTGTCTCACCAATTATAGGTATCTCACTCACTGTTCCAAAATTTTGAAAGTAGCTCAATACATTGAAAAGGCGACCTCTGATCTAGTGACATGTATTTTTCAGGAATAATAGATCTTTAAAATAGTCTATTAGTAGGGCAATTTTGCCCTAATTTAATCTACGTCGTATCTTTTAAGATAACCGAGATTCTAATACTGAACCTGGAAAAATGGACACATTGTATATACAGTAAAATAAATATAAATAAAAGATTAATCAAAATGGTAGTCTTTCTTCTCGTTGCAATTTAAATTCACTATAATTATAACATCACTAATGAGTTCCATGTCCTGTTTACTATTACATGTTCATGTATTTTCTACTAACAAATCATCTCCATATATTGTGTGTTGTCTGCTTCAATACAGGGGCAAAACCTCCTCCAAACTATCATCTTTTAGTAGCAAAAACATGAAGCTAGTGCGCCGGTGTTTTATCAGCGGAATCATTTGTTTGGTTCGGATTGACCCGACTACGAACAGCTAATGGTCCTTTCATGGTAATGAAAGCCACATTCATTTCGTAATACACCACCGACATTTACCGGGGACTTAATACACTCGATAAAGGAACAGAAAAAATGAGAACAAGACACCGCGGAATATATATCAGAAATAAGAGCAAAAAATAAATGCAGGAGTAAAAATAAGTAAATATTAATAGTTGTAGATATTGGATAGCAAGTTAGGGAATAAATACATGCTTTATTTTTCACAAATTTTAAAATGTGTTTTTTTTGTATTGTAACATGGGACGCCTGCCGTCGCCGCCACTGTAAGCGAGTGTCTATTTATAGCGGTGACGTAATCGCGCTAGTAGCCGGCCGATGTAAACAGACTGGTCGCGATACTTCCGGTCGCCTGAACCTTTTGTGTTCATTGTTATTATGTGTTCGAATATTCTGTTCTAGAAAATAATAGCAGCTGTATATAAGGGACATAGCTATGCTCGATAGTTAGTTACATACAGTCACACAGTCAGTGACATACAGAGTCATAGAGACACATGGAGTGTTAGAGAGTAAAGTGTTAGTGAGTTTGTAAAGCACAGCAGTATCGTAGTGAGCGTATGCAGTTGGTGTCGAGTAGGTACTCGGGAAGTTACTGGTATATTGGGATAGCTGTGGATGTAAATACTCGGTAGTGTTGACGAGTATTGGGAAGCTATAGTGTGCAAGAATAGTAACGGCGAGTCGGAAAGTTACTGGTATACCGGGATAGCTGTTAAATAGAATACTCGGTAGTGTTGAAGAGTATTGGGAAGCTAGGTATATGGGGACAGTAACGGCAAGTGGAAGCTAATACTCGGCATTGGTGTTGAAGAATTGTGGCATACGGAAAGTCGGTGATACGGAGGTTGTGGAAGAGAGAGAGTTACATAAATAGACAGATAGTGAGGTGAAAGGTGTGACTTCTGTCCGAGCAGTTGAATATACAGACGCTGTTGAGTCAGTTGAGTATATAGACGCTGTGGAGGTCGGTAGGCGGACAGTTGAACATGATATAGGTATATAGTGATATAAATATAGTGATATAAATATAGTGATATAAATATCGCGTAAACAGTCTACAAGAATCTGCAACAGACCGGCAGTCTAAAATTGGAACGCGTAGTGAAATAAATAATATTGTGGAAATAAATATTAGTGTTAATTGGTTAAATAAATAGTGTTAGTGTTATCTAGTTAATCATAGTTTTAGTCTTAATTAGTTTTTAATAATTGTTTAATATTAGTAATAGTAACTTTCATTATAGTTTAATAAACACTTAATTTTAATTAATAATAATTGTCTTATATTTACACTTCACCCAGATAAATATAAAAACGTTACAGTATTGCAAATAGTCGATAAAGTAGCACTTTAACCGCAAGACTAGATAAAATAATACATTAACAGCGAGGGTAGATAAAGTTTACTTTTTATCTCTTCTTACAATAGAACCACCATGAACGAATTAAATTTTAAAATTGAGCTTAAATAATATTTTAATTTTAATTAATTCATCTTTTTTTTCTTTAAAATTTTATTTTAATTTTATACACCGCATGATTGAACGCCATGCACTTTACTGATTTGGCTATGAAATATCTTCATCATAAAATATTTGTGTTAGTTAGGATTTACAACTGAAGTGGTCAACATCTATAGTCGCGTTCTTTTTATCATTTGCTTCACCTCACCACAGCTCAAAGTGAGATTGTATGTTCGAAAATCCGAAGGCATATCCGTTGTACTTGACTAAAATAACAAATTATCTATAGCACGCATATGATTATTTACTAATTACTCCTAAAAACAAATTTAAAACATAATCAAATCAGATATCGAGATTTTGGTAAATGACCACGTTTTAAGGTCCCAAGAATCCAATTTTAACATTTTCACGATGATGTCTGTTTGTATGTGTGGATCATCCACTATAACTCAAATACTATCATTCAGAAAATTTTGAAACCTTGTATTTCGAACTTTTTCTGTAATAGAAAGAGCCCATTAGATTTTGGTGAAAATCGGATAACCGGAAATGGTACTTTACTAGAAGATCAAAATAATTTTGCTTCGAAAAATACCTTTATATGTTATTTTTTCGAGATTAAATTTGTCTCCTAATGGCTCCACTTTTGTTTAATTTAACTGACTGCGTATCTCTTATCTCTCGACATCCCCGTGTTGCACACGTTATCCTGAACACTGTATTTAAAACATCGTCAATACAACTATGTAAAGTAATAATAATTAATTTAAATGAAAAACTATCCCATATTGAGGGAAATGACATTCATATAGTTTATTAAGTTATTAAGATGTAACAAATACACAAAATTTGTTAGAGAAATTTTGAAACGAAAAATATTTGATCAGATTAAATCAGAGTTGTCCATTTCCTAACCCTTATTACTGGACCATAAATTTAATTAAATTTCAAGTAGTATTATTATTATCAAAGAGAGTAATCAGAATTTTATCAAACAATAAATTCATTGTTCACGAGATTATTTATATATGACTTCTAAGTTTTTGAGTAAATTGAATAATACACTTGCGACTAAAATACACAGTTGCATATACGTCAAGCATGGGGGTTTCCACGACTTTGATGTAGGTACCAGTGGCAGCTCGAAGCAATTTATAGTGGTGCGGCTGCAGTTATAAAAAAATTTGCTTGAAAATATTATACGTATCTTTAATGAAATTTACTTACTAAGTTAAACTAGCCGCCTCGGTGGTCGTGTGGATTGAGACAGAGACCAGCGCTATTAATTGGAAAATGAAAAAAAAATTTAAAGTCATTTATGGGCCTTACATATTTGATAATTTTCATGTATTTTCAAATAGGGAAATTTTTAATGTTTGTATTGACACCACAAACATTGCCGTAATTTAAACCGGTGGGCAACGGTTTTGCAAAAAAACTGATTTCCCATGTTAATCTCCTATGAACACCTTGAAAAAAATCACCCTATATATATATATATATATATATATATATATATATATATATATATATATATTAAACCTTATAAATAAATAATAAGATTTTTGGGAAATGCTTGTAACGTAATCCCAACTTGGACGCAGTCAACACCTTCTCCAAGAATATTTCTGTTCAAGGTGAAAATTTGAAATAATCTGTAGTGATTTTTTTTCTAAAATTCTGTTAATTTACTGATACTTTTTAATTATATTCGGATTTAAATAAAACATGGCTAGAAAACTACCATAACCTAACAATTTTAAAATAAAGATGTGTATTAAGTTATACTAAGGTAATATTAATTTAAAACGTAGAAAATAAATTTATTAGCGGATATAATAATTTTATTTAAACCAATTTAATATTCTAAGGGCCGGTTGTACAATCACAATTTAAACTATTTTTATTGCAAAACCATGGTAACGTGCAAAAATCTTATTGTACATCAACGGTTCACTGTTTATAGTTAGTTGAAACCACTACACATTTGTTAAACGCTCGTGATCGACAGTTTAAAGTACAGGTAAACTTAGTTTAACTTTATACTGCCGATATTTAAATTGCAGATTAAACTGTAATTGTACAACCGGCCCTAAGTGTCGGTCTATTAAACTTTAAACTCAACAAGCTTTTATCCTAATTACAATAACAGAAATGTTATTTTACTGGTAAAATCGATTTCCATTTAATGCCTCTTAAGTATTCACAATCCATATACGTAGGTATGTAGTAAATCTAGAATAACAACACAAATAACTTATGATTCGTAATCTCCTTTTCTCTAACTCCTTGTTTGATGTGGTAAAGGGCAGTGTAAGCAGTTAGAGTTTGCGTCTAGACTTTAGAACAACAAAGTCAGTTGTAGAGCTGCAGGGCTGCTGGACAGACCTGAGCCCTGGCCACAAACTGTTTGTGCAAGGAGCACTAGTTGTCCAGACTCACAACTTTGTACCTCAGATGTTAAATGCTATCATAACCCACTTACTCGCCAACAAAGCACAAACAGAACTTATTATTTTAATGTAAATTCTTCAGTTACGGAAGAAAAAATAAAGATTTATGGTTACGTTACGATATATTAATTATGATTTTTTTTCTGTAATCGCGCAAAAAAAGATTATGATCCACTTGAAAACTGTTATATGCGGAATATATTTTCATTAAAAACTGTTATGGGCTTCAAGTAAAATATCACTTCCGGCTGTCCAATTTTACCCAAAATCTGATAAACTTTTTATATGAATGTAGAAAGCATAAATACGGAAAATAGAAATTTTCAGAAGTTTGTTGTAAGAGTTATAGTGGAGGAAAAAATCATGACACACAGACACATATGTATCAACCCGCTAACAATTTAATATTTAAAAACTGAATTACAGATCAAGAGGAAATTATCTTCCAAGAGAGTGTACCCACTCTCGCGTCAAATCTTTAATAAGGGATCTCCAGCGCTGAGATAGGAGGAGACACACACAATCGTTTTAGACGATTAGTTGATTCATTTTTCAATACTTAGTTTCGGCATAAAACCACAAAATTCAGTTCGGAATTTTCAATAAATAATTGTTAAATAAGTTTCAAGTGTCAGTCCTGTAAGAACAAGAAGAATAAGAAGAAGAACTTAAAAATTGTAAGTAGATTTAATATTTGTTTCTATTAATTTTATTGTGTGAATAAAATTTAGTGTGTAAGGATAAACTCCTTTATTCAATAAAACCCAGGACTACGAACCCATATTTTCCCCTAAATTATTTTTACCTTCCGTCACCTTTAGGTAAGGAAGGTATTGTCTTTGGTCAAAAAATTCGATGATGAGTTTTTAATCAATAAGCACGTTTTAGGGTCCCTAGAATACGAATTTACTATTTTTACGATGATGTCTGTATGTGTGTGTATGTGTGTGTGTGTGTGTGTGTGTGTGTGTGTGTGTGTGTGTGTGTGGATGTGTGTGTGTGTGTATGTGTAACAAAATTTTCGTCTGCGATAACTCTAATACTACAGTTTCAAAAATTATAATTTTTTCATATACTTCTTCGTTACATCCATATGAACAGCTGATTAGATTTTGGTTACAATTGGTCAATCGGAAGTACCATCATTTGAAGATTTTAACAGTTTTTCTTGAAAAAACTATGTTAAATATCATTTTTTCACATTTAATGTTATTATAAATATTAAAGAATATTTTATTCTCTATACGATTTGACTGCATTTTATACTTAATATTAAATGGATATAGAGTCAAAAAATTGCAAAGAAATTAAATTTCATAAAGTAGCTATAGCTATGAAAACAGCTACTATATTAAGAAAATTCTGATTGAAAGATGTCAGTGTCAAGTGAAATTGACATAGTGTGTTTGTCTTATAATTTTATTGGAAATATAGGATCTCTTGCTTTCTGTATAGAATTTGTATAAAATACATATAACTGCTTTAAGGTAATGTACAAGAAATAATAATAAATCTTTTATTTCTGCAGATACATTACACTGTATATAGAAAACGTCACAAAATAATAATTTAAGACATAAATTTTCTGTATGAAATTTGCATAAAATACATGCAGCTGCCGGAAGGTAATGTACAAGAAATAGAATATTTAGCAAGGAACTTTCCGTATGAAATTTGTACAAAATACATAGAACTGACGGAAGGTAATGTGCTGGCCACATGAGATTTTTTTATTCTAAATTCGAAATTATAATTATTAAAAATAAATCAGCGTCTGATCTATTACATTTGGTAGCTGCGGTGTGATTTTTACACACATCGCTGATTTCCATTACAAATTGGTGTCAACGGGTGCATTTTTACCCCCATCGCTGATTCATTACACATACACACATAGACATCATCGAAAAAATAGTAAAAACGTGTTGTGGGGACCCTCATTCGTGTTTATTTACTGAAAACTCACCATCGAATTTTTGGACCGATAACATTACCACCCTTACCTACGGTATGACGGGAGGTAAAAATTCTGATAGACAGATGTTAATGTCAAGTGCGATTGACATAGTATGTTTGTGTTATAAATTTACTGCAAATATAGAATCAATTCTAAGAAACTTTCTGTATGGAATTTGTACAAAATACATAGAGCTGAGGGAAGGTAATGTATTAGAAGTATAGAATCTTTCGCAAGGAACTCTCTGTATGGAATTTGTATAAAATACATAGAACTGACGGAAGATTTTTTGGGATCATTTTCAGTGCATCCTACTCAAAGAATAGTAATTATAAAAAAGAACGAGAATTGAATTCTCTACAATATATATTATACACATTTTTCACGTAGGAGCAAGATAGCTAAAAAAAATTCAATTCTAATTATCTTCCATTTTAAAAATCTATCAATTTTCAACATAGGACATGCTACATAAACTCCCCTTATTTTTTAACGTAGAATTAATTTGAAATGAGAATTTGAGAACACTCTTGAAGTTTGGAGTTAAATAAATAGACCATAGGTTTCTTATATGTTTATGACATCGGTCATATGTCGATTTATTATATAGGATGTTTCAGACAAAATACTTTGTGTATTTATATTATATTTTAAAATATTTGTACTTGCTGAGGATGGACAAATTTTGTCCGAAACGTCCTATGTAATAAATCGACATATGACTGATGTAAGGAACCTATGGCCTATTTATTTAATTCCAAACGTATACTTCATTTGGATAATAAAAAATCTGATGTGGACACCACACGATTTCCTTGTACGCAAGACCAATATGAAGTATAGACCCAATTATAAAATTGCACGCAAGGATTGCACGTATTTGACGTAATTTGACATTAACATCTATTTTTTTATTTTTTTGTTATTTTTTGTCCTAATCCATAGCAAGCTTCATTATAAAAACCAAAAAGTATATAAGTTTTAAATTTACATATCTGGCTTATACAAAGGGCTAATTTAATAATACTTGATGCGCTAGACTATGTTATTCCAATTGACATAAAAGTCTTATATACCAAATTTGAAAAGTTTTGGATTATATTTTAAAATAGTTTTCATTAAAAACTATTATAGGCTTCAAATAAAGTACCATTTCTGGAAATTATGTAATGACCAAAAAGGGAGGTGCACAACTAGATGTCACGATAGTCCTAAATATAAAATTTCAACTTTCTACGGCTTAACGTTTTTGAGTTATGCGAGATACGTACGTACAAACGTCACGACGAAATTAATTAAAATGGATTCAGGGATGGTCAAACTGGATATTTCGGTTGAAATCAGAAAACCGACATTTTTCGCAATTACTTCTATTACTATGTACAAGAAAGTAAAAATAATAATAATTATTATTTAAGGGTTGTGTTAGATTTTAAAAATAATAGATGTGATAGCAGTCCTAAATACAAAATTTCAACTTTCTACGGCTTACCGTTTTTGAGTTATGTGAGATACGTACGTACAGACATCTCAACGAAATTAGTCAAAATGGATTCAGGGATGGTAAAAATGGATATTTCCGTTGAAATCTGAAAACCAAAATTTTTCGCGATTACAATACTTCCTTTCCTTTGTACAAGGAAGTAAAAATAGGGTATTCCTTTAAGAAACTTTAAGTTTACGTTGATGTAAAAATTACATTTTTTTTAAATTTCCGATTATTAATTTAGTGTAAATAAAAGATTTCTTTATAAAACTGTCTTCACAGATTATAGAAGTTCGATTCCATTCTCAGGATATATGTAGAATGATAAAGAAATGTCCATTTTTAGAGAAAAAGAATTACGCCGGGAGTGGTTGAATTTCTGTTGAATTCAATAGTAAAATAAAATATATAGCATTCCATTTATAATAAGAAAACAAATTTTTCTGCTTACAACATTGTTCTTATTTGAGGTAAAACCAAACATTTTCAATGAAAATATAAACTTCTTGTTATAAAATTAATCTTACTCAAAATAAAACTAAACGTTTTCGGTGAAAACCTAAACTTCTTTTCACAATTTTTTTTATATTCAATACAAAACTTAACGTTTTACATGAAGATAGTCTCAGTTTGAATGAACAGTACAAACAATACAGATTTGAACTGCATCATCTATGCACAATACACGCTATACAACCACCAACGCAACATGTTCGCAAAAAAATATAATTTTGTTGAAAAGTGTATAGTTGTATGCAGAATTGATCGGTAAATATAAACTCAAATAACTTATAAAAGTATTTATTGAATTTTAAATGATAATAATACCATTTTTGTTCTTTCAGTAGTGTTTTTTGACATGGATGTTAATGATCTCCTAACCTCGTCGGCATTTTCACAACTAATTCCAATTTTCACTGGTACAGAACGTAAAATAGATGAAAATTGTTTACTTGAAATGAGTGATGACATGGTTAAAGAAATAATTCCAAAAAATGGCCCAATAGCAAAATTTTTAAGAAATTTGAACACTTACAAAATATTTGCATGTAAGTGTTTTTATGGTTTTTACTTCGGAACTTATATACTTATATTCAAATTAGTTGCAGGATATTAAAATAATCTTCGACAACAATAGACTTTCCTTACAATCTGCAGATATAACAACACCGACCGAAAGTGATTACAATTCAACCAGCACATCTGGTGCAATGGTTCAAATTCCGACATTGACATTTAATTAAATGTAAATTATTCTTTGTAAACCTGTATATATCCTATAAATAAATATAAGCAATTTATATAAAAAAATATATATTTCTGAGAAAATACCTATTATTTTATTAAAACTTAAGTTTTTCTTCAAAACAATATTGTTTTCATTCAAAATATAGTATGCGCGTTTTGACTTTTACATGAAAATGAACACAGTTTTCATTTAAAAGTATTACGATTCCTATGAAAAAATATTTCTTTTATATGAACACTTAATTCGTGTTTATTGAAAACTAAAAATTTCAATACAAAACGCTTTGTTTCAATAAACATTTGATTTCAAATATGATGTATTTTGGATAAAGAACTTACTAATTTTCAACCAAACTGTATACTTTTTAGTCAAATAAATAAATTATTTACATTAAAATATTGTCCGTTTTCGTTGAAGTAGTTTACGGTTTCAACTAAAACTTAGTGTTTAAAACTTTAAATTTCTTAGAAAACGGGATTGTTTTCGCCATATACAAAACGAAAAATATTTTGAATCAATGTTAGGTATTCTTTTTGAATCAGAACTCTACTTCTCTCAGTGAACCCTCGGTGCCATATTTCCAAAAATAATATTGAATAGTCTTTAACATATAGATAGCGTAAGCTCGTCGTTTTGGTAAAATGGAAAATAAGTAGAATTGCAAATTATTTTGCTATACTTGCTCCTACATCGAAACTTTTCACTTTACGTAAAAATGTATATAGCATATATTGTAGAGAATTCAATTCTCTTTCTTTTTAATGATAACTATTTTTTGAGTAGGATGTACTGAAAACAATATAACCTAAAACAACCCAATTTTTGTTCCATCTTACTACTGTGGCGCCGCCAGCGCCAAAACGAGGTTACAAAATGAGTATATTTTTAAGGACATCTCAGTTTACAAAATCCCCAATTTGCAAAACTTCCTGACTTATTTCGTATAAAAAAGTTGGACTAATACTCGTATACAATGTTGAAAAAAAAACCGCATGGCATTCTCCCAGTGGCAACAATTTTTACACTACATTATATTTTCTAAGAACTAGTCCAGGGAATACTGTATTTGTGAAATAATATTTTAATTTCATGTATTTTTCACAACGTTCAAGAAGTAAATCCAATATTTTGCAGCACCAATCACTAACGCGACGTATATTTTTATCCTTTTAAACATGTCGTAAATTTTGGAAATTTATAATCTGAATGGCATGTGGCATGTGCCATTGACCAAGAAGAATAAGCTGAATTACGTGCGATTTAAATTATTTTTGTTGGACAATGAAGGCCTTGGAGGCAGGTGCATTGTCTTGTTAAAAAAACTTTCGAAAGTTTTCTGGTTCCCAATTCATTATAAATGAAATGAAAAATGCGTATGACATGTGCAAAGTGTTTTAAACCGACAATACAATTTCTACTTTTCAGCTCTCTGCTCGTCTGTACCATCTTTTATATCCCAACAAAAAGTCCGCAACTTATTTTTTTCAGCAAAATACTATTACAGGAAGGACATTGATCTTTTATTGTTGATAGTATGTAATAAGAAAATTCTTTGACAAATATTCCTTCCAAAAATAGATATTTAATCACTGTACGGGGTTTTTTCTCTAGGAAAATCAAAATTCGAAAACAAACGGATGTAAGTATCTGCAACGATATTGAATTTCGTATATTAGAAAAAACACAGGTCAACTGCTTAGCCCCCTTAATTACTTTATTTTACTTTTCTCACAATGTCGAAAATCATGCAACCATACATTCATATGACAATCACCCTTCGCCGCATCTCGTACATATTCATAATCGCATTCATAAGTTCGTTTATTCTTTCCACTTGAATACTTGCACCTAACATAACACTGATAATTTGATTTTTATGAATATTTATGTAATGAAATATAAGTAAAATAGAATAGCATATTAAGGAACGAATTTTATAAGATGTCACCCGGGCTCGTTTTCTAAATTTTGATTGCGATAAAAAGTCTTATAAAATAAGTACTTTACACTGTTTTTTTATATTTTGCGTCTATAGTACTTACAATCTAAAATTCTTTTTAAAAAATTGCTATATTAAACCGATTTGATTTAGGAAAATTTGTATAGATAATGTTGTAGTTGGTAACATTGGATTGACATTTATTCAATTATTCGAAAATTCTTTTCAATTCTGATTTATGAACATAAGTAAATGTCATTTAGTACCAACCTTCTGAAACAATAAATTGCGTGTCGAAATGAGGGCTCTTTCGATACGCAATTGGGTGTCATAATGTCTTCATTTTCATCGCAAAATATAAAAATGCATTTATCTACCCATGCTGAATTATACGTATCATAAATATATTTTTTCTATTTTGGTTCTTTAATATGTACTTTATGAAACCCATTTGGAGGTCATAAAGTACTTCTTTATGACATCAAAATGAGTTTCATAAAGTATATATTAAACAACCGAAATTGAAATTTCTGGACATAAAATAACGCACATTTTTTGAAAAAAGTACTAATATAGAAAAAATACTATAAAATACACGTTTCATAAGACATTTCAACGCACTTGTCCCCTTAAAAAACTCGCGGCAAGCCGCTCGTTTCTAAAAATGACCTGAAAGCTAAAATCATGTCTTATGAAACTTGTATCTTAATGTACTATTTTACCTTCCGTCACCTTTACGTAAGGAAGGTATTGTCTGGTCAAAAAATTCGGTGGTGTGTTTTTGATGAATAAGCACGTTTTAGGGTCCCTAGTATACGATTTTACTATTTTTACAATGATGTTTTTATGTGTGTGTGTGTGTGTGTGTGTGTGTGTGTGTGTGTGTGTGTGTGTGCGTGAGTGTGTGTCTGTGTGTGTGTTGGTCAACCGGAAGTACCCTAATTTCAAGTTTTTGTTGAAAAAACGATGTTAAATATCATTTTTTCACATTTAATGTTATTATAAATATTAAAGAATATTTTATTCTCTTATACGATTTGAATGCATTTTATACATCATATTAAATGGATATAGAGTTAAAAAAATTATAAAGAAATTAAATATCATATATTAGCCAGCTATGCTATAACTCTGGAAACAGCTGCTATATTAAGAAAATTCTGATTGAAAGGTGTCAAGTGCAATTGACAGTATGTTTGTGTTATAATTGTAATGGAAATATAGGATCTTTTGGTAGAAACTTTCTGTATGGAATTTGTATAAAATACACACAACTGCCTTAAGGTAATGTACCATAAATAGAATCTTTCTTATGCAAGGAACTTTCTATATTACATTTATACAAAATACATAGAACTAACGGAAGGTAATGTGCTGGCCACATCAGATTTTTTATTGACAAGTTGTCTTTAATAACTCACTGCCAAGCAAAGGCAGACTATTGAGTTATAAATTATAATTCATTGTTATATAGCCAATAACAAGCCTGTAACCATAGAGAAACAATCTTTTGTGATTACATATGCAGACCTAGGTGGTAAAGTGAAAGCATTTCGGCTTCGTATACTGAAGATCAGAGGTACGAATTCTGCTAGGGTATATCCATACCCTAGCAGAATTGTGTGTTTCGTTATCATTTCACCTCCATCCTCCATCAACAATACAACGGTTATCAGAAAAATTGTGTCATCTACATCTATCACCGTTTCCAAGTCGGAGTGGGTTACTGTGGAAATGTAGTCCCGAACGTTCCTTCTTGGAGCGAAGAGTGCCTTTGTCCAACTTCAGGTAGCATTACGGTAGTAGTAGTAGTAAATCACTATGGGTCGATTTACCAGGACGTTATGATAGTGATATTTATATGCTGTCCATACATATTTACAAATTTTTAAATGTGAAAATTGGAGAATCTATTCAGACTGAAAAAATTAATATTCTTCATTTAACAATACATAAAGTATGTGACATCATACATATTTTAGATAATAGGAAATGAGCGGCCCCGAATCCGAACGAAGGAGGCGGAGCGAGTGCAATAGGATTGTTCACGATCAGTAATTTTGAGTGCATGCCTCGTAAAATGTAGAATGTATATGTTACACACTATACCCGAATTCGGGCATTGGCCGAAAATTTTTCTCAAAACTAGTTTTCAACGATTGAAAATTCCCAAACCCGAATTTTACCACTTCAACGGATATTACTTAATCAGAACTGAACAATATGTATTAATAATAGTTAGATTAGGTTATGTTATAGTTTGGAAATTATCAGGAATTCAAAACTAGTTCTGAGCAAATGTTTCGGACAATGCCCGTATTCGTGTATGGAGTGTAACATATATACCGGTGGCCAACTTTCCAACAATATAAACAAATTGCGGCAGGACAGTGATGATACTCGTAGTCAGATGGTGCGAACATTGAATACGAGTTTATTAGTTATTATTGATGTATTAATTGTTATACTCGTGGTAATTATCGTAATTGTTATAGTAATTATCGTATAAAAACAATAACCCCTGATGTGAATAGTGTACTTTCCGAAGGCCTCTGGCCCGACGTGTGTACGTTGACCGAAGGCATTTTTGTTCGTTTATCTCCCGTGGTGCGTTTAACGTCCGACTAAATGTTTTTAATATTCTACGGATTACGGATTAGAAAGTTTTAATAAAATTTACGAAGTAGGTAGGCTATGAATGCTTCTGCTTGTTTTTTTAGGCTTTATCCCAGTATCATTATCAATTTCTTGGCAACATTACCATAGCAACAACTCATAATACGCCCTTGGGTGTTATTTGGATAACAACCCTGAAAGCAGGGTTGTTATGATAATAACATATGGTATGACTGGCGAATGAAAGTTGACATTTAAATTATTTTATAGATGTGGTTTCCTTTGAAACCCTAGAGAAGAATAGAATTGTACGAAATATTCAGGTATGAAAATTTTGCATGAACCCTTTTAATTACTGGACTAGGAAAGCACAGAAATACATTACTATGTCTGACTGAAAATAGATGGCCGACTAGGGTAACTGAATATCAAAACAGGAGTGCGGTTTTAACTATTTAGTTTGGCAATTCTATAAAATAGGATTATTTTTAATTTCCTCTAACAGTAATTTCGACTCAAGGGTTGCTTATATCTGAAACGAACGAACTATAATTTGCGGTATTAATTTTTTTAATACATACCTGAATCCTATTGCTAATGTCATTTTAAATGTCTCCTGGTATTGAGTACAATTCTAATCTTCTATAACGAAATACATAAGGGTCAGTTTCCTTTAAAATTAAATATAGGGAAATGTTTTCAAAAGAAACCACATCTATTAAATAATCTGAACGTCAACTTTCATTCGTTAGTCATACTATACCAATCGGACGTTAAATAGTTTAATGTTATACTATTATATAGCATATATGCTACACTCTATAACCAAATTCGGGCATTGTGCGAAAAATTTGCTCTGAAATAGTTTTAAACATTGAAAATTCCCAAACCCAAATTTTACTACTCCAACTGATATTATCAAAGTTGTACAATACAAGTACATAATGGTTAGGTTATGTTACGATTTGTTTATAAAAATAACAAAGAAATATCAGTCTTTGTAAATTTAGATAAATCCACAACGCATTACGGCTTTTCGGGTTTATGCATTTTCAGGAGTTCAAAACTATAGTTCGGAACAAATATTCCGGACAATGCCCATATTACTATGTTAATAGATATTTACAATATAAGAATGATATAGACATTATTAACGCACATATTGTGAAGAATTGCTTTCCGAGCCCGCAGAGCGAGACAGGGTAATCAGATTGCGCGCTAATAATCTAATGGTAGTAGTATCCCACGAATATCTTACAAAGTTTATCTGTCACCGTGGTTTAAGTTATGCCATATCACATTCTTTTTATATAATAATCTTGTTTTTCCAATAAGTGCGATAATGAAATTATTACTACACTAGTATATCTTCAAATGAGTGCGAGATGGTATAACCCCACGGTGATAGATAAATAAATTTTCAGTTGATTTTATATTAATGGGTATCATTAATGCATACAAAATCACTCATTAATTACTTTAGATAAATCAATTTTCCGTTAATTTTATATTAATAGGAATATCAATGTATACAAAATCACTCATGACTCCTATAATTTTCTATTAATGAATGAGTTTTGTCGGTGCGTTCAACACACGTTATATAGCTAAGTTGTAGCAAAATGCTAGCCAAAATTGAATGATTTTCATTTAGACTAGCTAGCAATCGTAGCATTATTTAAAATGAATTTAAAAACGAATACGAAAAAGACACTAGTGCTACCTAGCGCTAAGTGCATTATACGCATCGCACCCACTGATAACAATTAATGCCAAACTGCCAAACATCAAAACTGATATGTAAAACTTTGCTAACTTCCAACTTAATAGAATACTGTAATGTGAGAGTATCTACACAACATTTGGGCCGCGAGCTTCCGGCCAGCGCGTGCGAACCGACGCCTATGGATAGAAGCATAGTAAGAAAAGAAGCCTAGATAGGCGATCAATAACACAGTGCAGCGCGCGATAGGCGAGCGACGTGAGGCGGGCGGGTAGGTAAATAAGGGGAGATAAGCGTAATTACCCGCTCATTGTTATATAGTTCGAGACGTCCGCCAGTTGAATATGATATAAATAACTAGCGACGTTCCAGTGAGTCTAAATAAATAATCAGTAATATCGTGTAAATAAATAGTGCTTTGTTAATTGTTTAATGAATATATAATCTTAGTATTACTGTTTAACTGGTTAATTATATTCCTAGTCTTAATTAGTATTTAATATTTGTTTAATCATAGTGTCCGTTAAGCCTATTATGTTTTAAATATTTATATATCGTTTAATAAACATTTATTTTAATTAATAATATTTTTTTTTATTTTGACACTTCGCCCAAATAAATAAAAACGTTACATTGACTGACTCGTACATTAATCAGCAATTAATAATCCCAAGGATTATTATTCGTCCTTATTAACACACTTTCTTTGTAGTTAAATAACTATTCATAATTAAAAACTGAGTATCATTTTTAACCCCTTATTAAATAAATAAAAACGATACAAAAGCATTTTTATTGAACTTAAAGTTTTATAGTTTTTATCCAGCATTCTTACCTCTAATACTAAAAGCTTCTATTAATATAAATTTAAAAAGTATGCCATCCTACATGTTGTTACTAAAAATACATTCAAAAAACAACATTAATCCCCCACTTAATCCCTGCTGTCATTTTAATTAATTCAATTCATTTTTCCCTTATTTTAAACTACAAACTACCCTCTTCTATGAAAGCCTGTGCCCCAGGTGCAAGGCTCGTCTGTCAGGCGTCTGTTTAGCCTGAATCCCACAGGCGACGTCTGGTGTCGCCGGCGTCGCGGTAGCGTCGGTGCAGCGAATAAATGATTATGAAGTGCGACCATGACAAACCGACCGCATTACCAACCAGCTAGCAACGAGACAGACAAAGAGAAAAGATAGTAGGGATAAAGGATAAGTGAGATAAACAGAGATGCAGGATAAAGGAAGCATGTTCAGGATTCAGGATTCGTACCTTGAAAGGACGTAGTGTTTTTTGGTTCTGAAAGGTACAAATTCTGTAAAGCTTTTCCGGCAGTAGGCACTAGGGAGTGAGAATAAAAAATTAAGTATATTATACATAAAGGGAGTGAGAATAAAAAATTAAGTATATTATATATAAAGGAAGAGATTGCCGAGGAATAAGTTTGTGGCGTATATACTATTTTTTTTACCGCCGGGAGAGAAAGTGCACAAAATTCCTGCTGAAATCAATTTTCTCTTCTGTCGGGAGAGAAAATGCCCCAATTTCCCGTTGAAATAAAATGTACTGTTTCTGTAATGATTTTGGAATCGTAGAAACTAACTTTCTCTCCCGGTCGTAAAAAAAATATATTTATCCTCATTAAAATAAGATAAATCGTCTTTCAAATACACAGTGCTGTACAAAACTATGGAAACACTTGTTGATTTGTAAAAATCAGTGTGCTTAACTCCAATTATTTGCTGCATATAACTGTTAATGAAATTCAACAAAACTGAATGTTTTTCTCATTTTTACCACTGTTTACTTTTACTGTCTATGAATTGTGTGATGAAATGAACGGACAAGTCATTAAATTCAGATCAACCAATGTTAATAAGCTGTAGAGGACAATTTAAAAAATATGTTTTTTGTGCAACCGGACGCGAAATAAGCATTTCGCAGCCGCAATACATGCCGCGAAATTGGATTTCGCGACCGTTGTTATGGTAACGGCCGCGAAATGAGCGGCTGCGAAATGCTCATTTCGCGTCCGGTTGCACAAAAAATATTTTTTTAAAATTGTCCTAAAGCTAACTTTTTGTTTACAATGAATAATAATAATCGAAATAAAAGCATAAATGATGTAAATTATATTGAATGTCATCTTTTGATGTAATATTGTTCATTTATCCAACCGATAAGTTATCCAACACTTTATCTGAAGATGGAAATACCGGCCCTAAAATTAATAAAATTTGTAATTACATATTTCTTAAGGTTGCACAAAAAATATTGTGTACACATTGTCCACGAAATCCTTTACCGCCCTCGAGATTGTCTCTCGGTACGCTAAAGAGTGATTTCGCGGCCTTGATATACAAATAACTATTATTTTATTTATTTTTTTATTATCTATTAACATATTGTTGTATTTGTCGTTCAAAGTTCAAATTTATTTATGTACTTTTTTAAAAACATTGGCGAGAGATTACATGTTTTCAATGTTATGCACTAATTTTAACGTACGACTTTTTATACCTCCGGATATGTGGTAGAAACCGATCGTGCTTGAAAATAAATTAAAACTATACCAAAATCACCAGTTAAGTAATTTGCTGAAGAATTAGGAATTGAGTTCTAGCATAGACGCCGGATTTTGAAAATATGTATGGGTGCTCTAGCCAAGGGCGTAGATAATTATATAAAAATAATTATGCAATAATGCTGTGGGGTGAGGGTTAGAAAAAAACCGCCCAGCGCCGTAAGGTGGTTCCGAAAAAACTGAGGCAAACTACAAATTATAGGTACCAAAAAAAATATAGAACTCCCAAAATACCTCCCTGGCTATGCACATGCTTCAAAGCAATAATAGTATTTGGATACAAAGTTTTTAGCCCAGTTTTAAACAAATAGTTGTATACATCATGGGACTTCATTGACGATGGACGTGCCGAGCAACATCAATAACCCCATCTTTTAAATCAACTACGCATATATCGGAGTGTACTCCATCGGTTATCAGAATGTGTAAAATCTCTGAAAACATTTTTCTTATATAGCCTGAATTTTTGGATTTTATTTCATCCATGTAAAACATAGCAAAATAATTGTTTTTCACCAGTTACCAATTTAAAACGATTTTCCATTTCATTCAGTAGAAGCAGAACATTCACAAAATTTGTCTCAAATAGCTTTTCGGCGTCTAAAATTAGTTGGCCACGAGCTGTATAACGGCTCTTGACAAAATGAACCCGAAACTGCGCCCCCAAATTCTGTGAAGTGAGGCAGTCGCTTCTCTGCCTCGTGCCACCGTCCAGTCCCGAAACCGCCTAAAGCCAAGTGACCAAGCACCGCAGACAAACAATCAATAACTTAGTAAATTGTATGGGTGCTCCGCAGCCATTACAAATTTGGTATGGGTGCTTGCGCACCCATGCATACGGCGCCTATGAGTTCTAGTGTTTCCAACAACTAATAAAGAATGCCTGAGGTTGTCAAGCCGTTTTCAAAGTCACATAATTTTTTTTTTTTTCGATTAATTGAATATTGAAATTCACTACGTAATTTATCTCGGTTTAATGTTTATATCAATGCTATTAAAATAAACATATTCACTTCGTATTTATATTTTTTTAGTAGTTTTTTATTGATTTTCCCGTAATTATGAGGTGTACGTACTCATAATTTTGGACAGTACTATAGGTCTTTATTATATAATTCTATAAAAGATAAACGAGCTTAAAAATTTATATTAAATGATGTGAAAAAAACATATACATTAATAATTACGGTCTGACAAATCGCATAATAACCTACAAATATTGTAATCGAAGGGCGAAGTAGGGAAAGATATCATATGCATCAACTGATGTTTTGAGATTTATTATTATTTTATATATCATATGGCGTACAGTCATTACAAAACCTAACCATTAAATATAAAAATAAAATAGTTTGTTGCTGCGTCACTACCACCGTAATTGAGATTGAGACATTGTGATAAATGTAATGACCAAGAGATTCTCTAGAAGAATATCTTGAGGATTGTCAGGTCGCTGATTTGTGCCAGTACCCAGGGTGCTCTACACTCTATGTTCCGAGATGAACGAGTAAATAGTTTAACATAATTTATTGGTACTATCACTTTCATGCCATTTCGAAATTGTACATAACACCTTTAGTATTAAGTAATAGGTGTCTAAGTAAAATTGAACTTTCAAATTTTTTTCCAGTTATAAAATGTGGTAATATATAAGGTTTCAACATTTCACAATTTTCACCTCTCTATTAAAGTTTCTTTTTACCACTTATTTGACTTGCCTTAAAGCCCCGGAACTAAATTCCACACTGGTGATAAAAACACGATATTTGGGATTAACTGGAGTAAAATATTTGTTGTTAGATTTATTTATCTTCATATGTAAGCAGTGTGTTTCAATTTTACCCAGTCACAGAATGATCTTTTGTCGAATTTGAAAGCAAACTGATGTGTGTGGATTTTATGAATTTTTGCCAATATTGACCGTGGATATTTGATAATTTATATGACTTTCTTGTTTGTTCATTATAAATTTTATAAAAGTTTTCCAATTCATATATGTTGAATATCCCGGTCCGGCCTAACCGCTCATATTAAAACGATGAGTTTCAACTTTAAATAATCGGACTTTAAGATACCTCAGTTGGAACTGGCTAATAAGGTTTCCCATTCGAATACTAGTATTAATTTCTCTGGTAATTAAATCGAATAGGTACTCAGATAAATTAGAAAATAAATATTTCGACAATAAATTGGGCATTAGGATCAAAGAATGAAATAGGCAAAGATTCAATAATAGTACATGATAACTTACAAAAAAGCGTCCAAAGTTTAAATATAATATATTTAGGTAAAGTAAAAGTAGAGTAACATTGGTAGTTCTAGCTCAAAATTCAACCCGCAGTACACGCTTTTCCCAGGTGAGCTGGTTCAAAGTTGCCCAAGACTCGGGCGCCGCTCCACACTCGATGAGACATGAGACCCTCTCGACGATCTTCAGGAGATTATGAGAAATAATCTACCATCTAATGTTCCATATTATGTATTTAGATAAAAATGGAGAGTAATGATTAAAAATATCTCTAACTAATTTGCAATTAAAACGTACATCAATAAATATAATAAAACATCCACCTGGACTTACACTCTCCAGCAGTATAATAACAAGTACCAAAGGAGTTTTTTTACTTTAAATAAATGGTGTACGTATTAGGCCAGTCGGCAAAGGGTTTATTGTGGAAATAATTCGTGGCAAGCTGGAGTAAATTTTATTCACTTTATTGGAACCTCTAAAAAGACATACTAATTTTGCACCCTCTAGCGACCCCGGATTATGCCGCCATCTTGGATCAAAGGTGCAAAAAACAAGTTTTTAACAATTTTATTGAAAACAGTGGCCCGTATCAAAATTTTATAAGAATTCAAAATTAAAGCTCGTAATCTTTTGTAGGTACATAAAAGGCTTCCTATATTTTTTACCTAGAATGAACTCTCAAAGTGTTATGTTAAAAAATAGTTAATCAGAATAACAATTTATGATAGAAATTTAAATTACTCAAAAATAAAAAATATTAGATATATAGTACTTAGTATAATAGGTTTTACTATTTATAACATTTTAAATTCGCCGTGGCGTCGAAAGATTGATGTTTTTTAAATATTCTTTTTACGCTTTCGTACAAATTCATCCACAACTCTGACCCGGTGAAAGATGTGACAACGAGGTTTGAAAATTTGAATTCAGTATGAAGTCGATGAGCGATTCGCGAGTTACATGAACATGTTCTAAAATTTAAAACATTTGCAAATCGGCTTATTGCTAATTTTTCATAACATTTTGACACGATTAAAGGCAAACAATAAAACACATGAAATACGTGTCGAAATTTCCAATGAAAAATTGAGATCTAAAACGAATTGCAGATATTTAAAATTTTCGAGGAATTTCATGTCAGTTTATGTTGTTAGCAACTCGCGAGCCGCTGATCGACAAAATTGTCTAATAACTGACATGAAGGAGAATTTCATATCGTAACCGGGTTAGAGTTGTGGATGAATTTGAAGGAGAACGATGAAAAAATTATTCAAAAATTATCTATAATTTACTTCATTCGATGTCACAACGAATGTAAACTGTTATAAATAGTAAAACTTATTATTATTATATTGTTTATTTGTTGAGTAACATAAATTTATATTATACATAATATGATATACTTATTTTCGTAACAAGTTATGAAAAATACCAGATATCATGCCAGTGTAAATTGGCGCACGACGCGTAGCTGAGTACAAGTCAATACACACGAGCTAAGAAAGATATTTGAATTTCATACAAGTTACAAACATTATTTTTAGACGAGCATAAATTATGTATCTATTTAACGTAATTACTATATTTCAAAATTAATTAAAATATTTAAAATAAAATAAAAATAATTAATTTTGAATAGTGATGCACGCGAGGCAAGACGAGACGAGAAATATAAAATATCGATCTCGTCTCGTTTTAGGATCTGCAATCTCGATCTCGCTTTCGTTCTCGCTCATTTTTTTCAGTCTCGTCTCGTTCTGGCACAAGAATCTCGCGAGAGTTTCGCTGTAAAAATGCTTGCGCACTACTTATTTACGTACTACATTTTGCTCCGTGTTGGGTCCCATGAAGGCTTAATATAACATCCTTTACTTTTGATTGTATTAACCTTGGTTTTAACTGGGATTTTGTCTTTATTTCGCATATCCTCTGTCTGGGACCGACATCAATCGACTCTAGATAGACAAAAAAATATAGTGAATTCATATAATTTTCACATTCACGTGTTCTTTGCCCGAATGAGCGTTGACTGCACTCCTTGTACGGTGCATTTTTCAATGAATTTATGAATCAAAGCTATAAAATTACAAATACATTTTATTGCGAGACTCTCGCGAGAATCTCAAAAGATTTCTCGCTTCCCGCAGTTATATCGATCTCGCCTCGAATTTTAAACTGAAATCTCGCTGTCGTTCTCGACTCTCACAATGCAACGAGACGAGACGAGATGTCTAGCTAGAAAATAATGGCTTAGTAACCAGGCAACCGTGTCAACTCTATTACGATATGAAATTTATCGTAACACTAATGTGATAAGTTCAACATTCAGTGTTAGGATACTACGTTGATGTCATACTTACCACAATGGCCGTATAAAATTATATTAAATGTGATATTCCCTAATTTCTTTACGGGACGTGTTTTAATTACAGTTTTATTTGCGTTCTGTATTTGTGAAAAATTCATGGACCAAACTATAATTTGTACTGAAGTCAATGAATTTGTCACATGTCTTTGCTGTCTTAGATGAATACATTCTCTCATCATGGAGTATTGAGTACTGATATGACAAATCGACAGCACCCGTGATGTTGAATAGGGGATTACAGCTCAATCGAATTAAGAGAAATGAGTAAAAAACAGTGAAAGTATATGCTTAATAATGACTATTAATAAAGAAATAAAATAATATAATTGAAATACTTCGGAAACAAAGGGGTTTTTGTTTTAGCAGCTCGTCACTTATATGAAATCCATATATATTATTTTGATTGGCGACTCAAAGACCACCTATAAATATATAACGAATACCGAGTTAGGGCGTGGAGTCTACTACCAATGGTAGTAGACAAATTCAAATAGCGGACACTTGGCTACCAGTCCAGTACTGAAATTCTCACACAGTTTTTATTTGAATATAAATTTCTTGCATTAAACTTAATAATTTTGATACACTTGCAATTATAAAGCATGTAGACTTGTACAGTGTTATAATATTAACTTGTTTTCTATAAATATAATTTAAAAATAGCATACATTTCAAAAACATTTTAGATCCACGAAGAAAACAGTTTTCGTGACGTCACATCTAAATAAAATAAATAAATAAATATATCAGCACGGTTTATTACCCATTGGTGGGTGTGCCAATCTGCTTTGTACACAGATTTCGGTAATAATGACATATTTGCACCGTGCGGGCGCTTACCATGCGTCACCTCACGGGCACTCACTCCTTTGGTGAAGAGTGCACCACAGGGGTCAATTTTGTGGCATTTAAAATTTGAAATATTTGGCGTCGGTTGGGATCGAACCTGGTTCCCCAGATTCGCTACCTGACACTCGGCACGCGGCCACGAGACCCCATCTATATTTTCAAACTTCGGGGGACCATAACTCGCTTATTACTAGGATCTTTTCACCAGATTTTCATTAATAGTCTTAGTTTTACTTATACTTTCTGATGAAATTATAAAAAAAATGGTGGAATCCCCTATTGACAATTACAACGTTATTTACATTAAGGTTAATCTAAACGTTAGATCGTGTAAAAGTAGATAATCAACTTAAAACTTCGGAAAACTGTCTTTTTATTAATTTACATTAGTTCCAAACGAGTCTAACATAACTATATTTTTTTAATCGTTTTCAATAATTTACATTGTTCAATACAACATACAAGAATAGCATCAGAAGCGTTTTAAGGTCTTCGTAGTAATTTTTATATCTAATGACATTTGTTCGAAATGGTTACATATTTTTATTCCAATTTTATCATTTGTACCCATTTATTTTATTTTTTTTATATAAAAGTACTCGCCCAGTAATTTCTGCGTTTACATGCAAAAACACAGCAAAGAGAACATTTTAACATTAAAAATATTACAGTTCTGTATCTGACATTGTATTCAAACTGTGGTGAACCGCAACAATTTATATTATTTTTGTTTTCTGCATTCAGTAATGCCCAGTTTTATCAACAACAACAAGGTTCAAATTTTAAGCTACGTTTAAACAAAAAATGCATATCGATATTTGTAATATGTACATAACAATTCATTTGACATTCCATTTCTGTGCAATATTGTCAATGTAAGGACGTAAAGTCCGTTTTCACGACTAGATCCCCACACCATCAATCGCCAACGGGGAAAGGGGAATGATGACGTCATGTTGGCGGGTGAAAGCATATGATTTCCAAAGTATTCATACAAATCAAAACTGACAGTACCTATATAATATAATTTATACCGTGTAACAGAGAGTTTAAATCGCACTTGCTCGGAAAAAAATCCAGAAGTTTTGAAAATTGACAGTTTAGTACAGTATTATATCCTGAA
The DNA here is from genome assembly GCA_963082715.1 of Harpalus rubripes. NCBI lineage: Eukaryota > Metazoa > Arthropoda > Insecta > Coleoptera > Carabidae > Harpalus > Harpalus rubripes. Next base: position 17,987,317 of record OY720454.1, on the reverse strand, counting down.
TAAAATACCAAATTTGCGACCTCCGAGCGCTGCTGCTCGCTTCGCTTCACCATGTGGTCTCGTAGCCGCGTGCCTACGTGTCAGGTCGCGAATCTAGGGAACCGGGTTCAATTCCGACCAACGCCAAATATTTCCAATTTTAAATGGCACAAAATTGACCCCTGTGGTGCACTCTCCATCCTAGCAATGAGTGGTAATAAGCCGTGATGATATATTTATTTATTTACTTATTTGTGGATTAACGAATTTTACTATAATTTTGGCAGTTTATTTCTTAAAATATAGTCTAATCTAATCCAAGTAACTACATTTTTGATAATAAAATGAAGATTAAATTTTAAATACCTGGTTAAAATAGAATTCAAGGAGTATTGTTTGTTTAAAGCGTAGGCTCCGGGATTTAAGTTATAGATAATTTTTTTAATTTATCCATATAATATGTAGAAAAAGTATTAATGCAAATCTGTAGAAAATTTATTAATCTTTAATTTTTATAATAACATTAATGTCGAAAAAATAACATTTAAAGGTATTTTGAACTTTTAGTAAAGTGCCATTTCCGGTTATCCAATTTACACCAAAATCTATCAAGTTCGAAATACAAGGTTTCAAAATTTTCTGAATTATAGTATTTGAGTTATAGTGGAGGATCCACACACACATACACACAGACATCATCGTGAAATTGTTAAAATTAGATTCTAGGGACCTTAAAACATGGTCACTTGCCAAAATCTCGATATGCGATTTTTAGCACGACCCCTATACCTCCTTTACCATTCAGTTTTTTGACTATATGTCCTTTGCAGTATCCCCTAGACAAAAAGTAGTTATTATAAAAATTATAGCTCGTAGTTTTTTTATACAAAAAAGATTTTTTCATTTTTTACCTAGGATGGACGGTCAAAGAGTTACGTTAAAAAATCATTAACCAAAATAACAATTTATGAAAGAAATTTAAATTACACAAAAAAAATATGCAATAGTATGTATTTTGTATTCAATCTATAGCTTTTTGTTAATTTTATAAAGAAAAATAACAAAATAGTTATAAACCCTGAAATTATTAACTTTTACTAATTATTAAAGTAAATAATGAGTTAGGCCCATATGTCACGATCTACAATTTCTGCCCAGAATTACGGACATAATTTTATGCACGGTCGCATACAGAATTTTTTATCTATGATTTTTTTCTGTCCACAAAATTAAATCAAGTTCTATTTTTATGGCCAGAAAGTGCATGACATTTGGCAATTAGCAGTAGAATTTTTGATAATTATTGTCCTTGTTCATTATTGTGTAATTATAAATTTAATAAATTTATAATAATAATAAAGTAGCAGTGCTTATAGATTGTTATGAAGAACATCTACGTTTATAGCCAGAATTATGTATGAAATTACGTGAACATGTGAACTTGGTGCACAACTGAATTTTCTGTACATAGGTATACAAATATTCTGTACGCTGTACAGAATATTTGTATACCTATGTACAGAAAATTCAGTCAAGAAAATTGTTCACAAAAATTTTGTTCAGAATTCTGTTCGTAATTCTAGCCAAAATCATAACAAATGAGCTTTAAATATATTTTGGGGATAATTCTTAATATTTTGCGCCGAATATTCTTTGACCTTACGTAGTAATAAAAAACGTGGAACATTAAGACCTAATCCTAACATTATTTCGACGCTAAATTAAATGATAACAAAATAAAGTTGTTAATAATTAAATTAATAATTATTCTACTTTCACTTTTCGTTTTTCTTATAAAGGCAGCTCGCAGGATTTTAATAATTATATTAACTTTCTACGCTTTTTATATCAGTTCTTTTTAGATCTTTATGATTACATTCCAAATTGCAACAGATACAATAATCATTTGACAGTGTGGCATAACGTACTTTTTATTTTTATTATTATTATTATTATTATTATTATTATTATTATTATTACTCGTAGCCGCGTGCCAGAGTGTCTGGTCGCGAATCTGGGGAACCGGGTTCGATCCTGACCGACGCCAAATATTTCAAATTTTAAATGGCACAAAATTAACCCCTGTGGTGCTCTCTCCACGCCAGCAATGAGTGCCCGTGAGGTGACGCCTGGTAAACGCCCGCACGGTACAAATATGTCATCATCATTACCGAATTCTGTGTATAAAGCAGATTGGCACAGCCAGCAATGGGTAATATGCCGTGATGATATATTTATATATTTATTATTATTAATAATATGATTTTTTCACCGGATTTTGACCAATAATCATAACATACCATTAGGTGAAATTAAAAAAATGATGCAATAGTCAATAGGGTAATTAATAACTTGCATTAACTTTTTTAACTTGTTTGATTATTTCAGTCAGTGTTATATTAAAGACACATAATTACAAAATCGTAATTTGAAGAATCTGACTATTTATCCTTTCAAAAGAAGTGTTGCAAATCCTAAAGGTTTGTAGGTCTTAGCAACTACCCATATTCATCGTAACGGATAAAATGACGCTCGATACCTTGCCAAAAACCATTAAACCCCTGCTCATTGCTTCATACAAAATTATAGTCCGTTATTACAAATTAAGTAATATATTAGTAGTATGACTATCGGTATTTAAAAAAGACCAATACTTCCTTTAAAAAGCAACTCTTTAAACCAGGGGTTCCCAAAGTGCGGCCCGCGGGCCAAATGCGGCCGCAAAGCCTGTGAATTCGGCCCGCGATATCGATACGATATATTATATTTTTATTAAAAAATAAATAAGTAAATAGTAAAATAAATAATTAATATTACAAATAAGATACAATAAAATATTTTCATATTTTTTAAAAATTCTTACAGAACTTTAACCATAAGCGTTTGAATTAATCAAATATTGTTTAGTTTATATTTAAAAAATTATTGTAGAATGTCTAGTCTAGTTATTACACATTTGTACAGAAATATAATATAGTAGTCTCAAATAGATACAGAACTGTTAATCATTTCTGGCGTATCTAATGCAACACAGAATTTCAAGGAGTCAGTAACGAATTTATCGTTTTTGTCAATGATGTTCGCTGTGCCGCACACTACAACTGTATCACCAGACCTTGTCCTGCCTACCCAGAACCCAGATGCCCTGAGCAATACAGGCCTATGCCATATTAACGAATATTCAAAAATGCACTGCTCCAACTCACTAGAGGTGGGACGAAAAATAGGAAAACGTGCAAGCACAAACAGATCGTCTTTTCTTATTGGTTGCGCAAACTATGAACGAAATGCGTCTTTCGCGCAGTTCTATTTCTATTTGAGACGACAATGCAGTAGTGTTTACATGTGCTAAAATAAGAAATAGTTAAATATATTTAAAACAAAAAAAATCGTGGTTATTGTTTTGATTTTATTTTTGTCCGCCAAAAAATTCGGTAATATTAAATTGGCCCGCCTAAGAAAAACTTTGGGAACCCCTGCTTTAAACGCTCTTTGTTGGTACACTATCATGTTCGTTTTTCGTTTATCATAAACTATTCTTGTCTACAAAGTATCACTATCAGTATGTCTTTCATTGAATTGAAGCCATAAACCTCGCGTATAATCCACCGACCACCGTATAATCTCAAAAGTAATAGAGCGAAAATTCACAAAGAGGTAATTTCGGCATAGTTCCAAATCGCCTAATAAGAAATAACAAGAAATAGCTACACGCCGTAGTCGGGGTTGGCAGCATCGCAGACTTATGACGTCACCGAACAATCCACCGATGTCTAGATCAGATATTCCACACGTTTTAATAACAGACATATTTCATTTAAGCTGGCACCTTCGAAATTACATTTCAAATTACGAACATTCACAATGATTTAATACGAAGCAATGGGATTTGTATTGGAGAAAAGTTCACCATTGTTTAGAATTGTATTGGGAAATTTATGTTATTGCCCAGTTCATAAATAGTTCTAGACGTTTGTCTTTTGTGGAGAATGAAATACGAATATCATTTATTATGGATAGATTGTTTCAAGATATATTATACATAGGCTTACCTTTTATAATGATTTAATATTAGAGACCTATAAGGATTGGGAAACGCAATCTTATTTGTATTTTAATTTAGTTAATTGTATAGGTGACTGGCACTTATTCTGTAACACGAGGGGGGTGTCTTATATGGAAGATGGAAATCCTACCGACTGCTTCACTGTAACACGAGGGGGTTTCCTTCGAAAAAGATGACTGCTAATAACTCCAACGATGATACACTGACTCTTACTGACTGGTGATAAGGAACTTCTTGAGAAGGAAGAACACACATACACTTTACACTGATGAACACTACGGACATTTACGGACATGGACACTACTTGTGATTTAAAAACTAATTTTACTTTATTTACATTTAAACTAATACAAATATAACTAACACAACTAATAAGTTACATTCTGTAACCCAGCGGGCGGGCGTCGCCCCAAAACTAAGACACTACATACCTCGTCAAAACAAAACACGTCTTCACGACTCGACGAATTAATCTCCACTATCTTAAAACAAAACGCTATCTTCAGGACAGGATTATCTTAGGGGTACGGGGTGCATAGGAGGGCATCCAAAGTCACGCACGTATACATAATAATTTCCAAACCTAATGATCAACAAATAAATGTCGTAACTATCATAATACGAAAAGAATTTCTAAACTGAATTTTGACTTAAATAGATAAACAGAGTTAAAATATGAATATTGAAACTATAATTTAGAAGAGTTTATAAAAAGTTATTTACCTGTTATGGCGCTTACCCTCGTCTTGTTACAATTCTAACCGACGTCCAAATCTGAATGTCAAAAATTGGTAACAAATGGGGTAGTTGTACTAATAATTATAGATGTGGTCTATACGGACTTTTCTAAAGCTTTTGACAAGCTTGACCACCAACTTTTAGTACGCAAATTAGAGCTTTTTGGCTTATATAACTCACTAATTGTACTTATGTCGTCAAATCTGGAAAAATGGTATCAATATGTTTGCTACAATGGCTTTAAATCCGAAAAATTTTCACAACAATCGAGAGTCCCGCAAGGTTCATTCTTGGGACCTTTGCTCTTTAATATGTTCATAAATGACATACCCAAAAATATTGATGCGGGACACTTATTGTATGCTGATGATTCAAAATTATTTTGTCAAATTTGTACCATCGCTGATTGCGTAAAATTACAGAGTAATCAAATAAGATTCACAAATGGTGTGTCGACAATAATCTGATGTTAAACACTGAAAAATGTAATATGTCTTTTACAAAAAAATCAGAATGTATTATTTTCTATTATTCTGTTGGATCTTATTGTGCATAGGCCGCCTGTTTTCAAAGACTTAGGTGTTACATTTGATCCTAAAATGACATTTGCACGGCACACGGACACAATTGTGAAATCGGTTTACAGGTGCTCAGGTTTTATACTTAGAAATGCACAACTATTCAATAAATTTACTAAGGTTATTATTTATATTTTTAGTTCGACCGCATCTAGAATACTGCTCAGTTATATGGAATTCCATTTATGATCAATACAAGCAATCCGTCGAAAGGATCCAAAGATCATTTTTTTAAATCTGCTACATATATAACTGAAGGGTCATATCCGATTAGAAACATTCCACAAGAAGAACTTGTCGATTCCTTTAATTTACAACTACATACTTTACCATAGACTTAGTACCAATACAGTAATTTTATTATTTAAAATTATTAATTGCCTCATAGACTGTCCACACATTCTAAGCCAGGTTCCGATATTAGTGCCCAGATTATCATCCAGGAACAACATAACATTCTATTATCAAGCTCCCAAGTCAAACTCTTTAGTCAAATCACCTCTTCATTTTATATTCACTAGCTATAATATTCTAGAGCTCCACCTTGATTTATTTTACAATAATATTAATGACATCAAAAAATGTGCAATTTACTTTACATGAATATTTCTTTATGTTTATCTCATATTTACCCTTTAATTGGGCGTATATGCCTGTAGGGCACTGTATCAAATAGATAAATAAATACATAGTATTTTAACTAATTCTGAACTAAAATACTCTACACATAACATTCAGAAAATTATTTTTCTAATTCGTAGATATTTTGAACTTACACCTTCGACTGGTCCTAAAATTATCCACTTCGTTCAGTAAAATAATATCTTTCCGGACTTTATCCAATATATTTATTGAGGTCAAAAAAGCGAAATCCAATTTCCATTTCAAAATTGAAAATAATTTCTCCTTTTTAAAAAATCTGATGTGGCCAACACCAAACCTCTCGCTATTTAATTTTTATTAATTTAAATACACATACTTACGTATATAATTATTGCGGAAACTGTATTGAGATCCATTCCATATAACTATGGTTCTATTTTCTTTTTAAAACGTTACTATTATTAATTTAAAATGATTAGGTCTTTGACAGTGACATTTATCAGCCAGTTATACATTTGAGATATAAAGTGTGTTACCAAGGAGTTTTCTTGTTTAAAGCGTAGGCTCCGAGATTATAATTATAGATATTTTATAAATTTATCCATAAAATATACCGGGTGTCTTAGGCCGACCGACACATGGGCGATTAACATGTAAAATTAGTTAATTGTGAATAGTATCTCCCCAGTGCAAGATATTAAGATGAAATTTTGCATGTTTATCCGGGGATACTATTTCTATGGATTTCAATTCAAATCAGTCAATTTACAAGTGTAATATTAGAATAAATTAAGAAAAATTGTAGAAGTACCATGAATGTTAGTCATATCTTGAAAATAATAGTATCTAAGCAACAGCTCTGATAGAGTAGGGGAGCGTGCGCGCTTCACAATTTAGAGAGTCGGGTTCGAAACCAACCGACAGCAATATTTATTTTTTAATTTTTTCTTTTCAAAATAATTTTTATTATTAATATGTTTTTAATCTTTTATTAATATTTAATTTAATAAAGTGGATACATTGTACGTAACAAGATTTATTTATTTAAAAAATATTTTATTATTTGCTTTATTGGTTTATTATAAATTAAATTTTTTCAAATTATAGTTAGCCCTGACGTACAATGTATCCACTTTATTAAATTAAATATTAATAAAAGATTAAAAACATACTAATAATAAAAATTATTTTGAAAAGAAAAAATTAAAAAATAAATATTGCTGTCGGTTGGTTTCGAACCCGACTCTCTAAATTGTGAAGCGCGCACGTTACCCCTACTCTATCAGAGCTGTTGCTTAGATACTATTATTTTCAAGATATGAATAACATTCATGGTACTTCTACAATTTTTCTTAATTTATTCTAATATTACACTTGTAAATTGACCGATTTGAATTGAAATCCATAGAAATAGTATCCCCGGATAAGCATGCAAAATTTCATCTTAATATCTTGCACTGGGGAGATACTATTCACAATTAACTAATTTTACATGTTAATCGCCCATGTGTCGGTCGGCCTAAGATACCCGGTATAAAAAAAGTGTTTATACAAATCTGTAGAAAATTTAATAATCTTTAATTTTTATAATAACACAAATCTTCCAAAAGTAACATCTTAAGGTATTTTTCGAAGAAAATCTATTTCGAGCTTCAAATATAAAGTGTCATTTCTGGTTATCTGATATACACCAAAATCTAATGGTCTCTTCCCATATTAGAATAAGGTAGAAATACAAGGTTTCAAAATTTTCTGAATGATAATATTTGAGTTAGAGTAAAGGATCCACACACATATACACACAGACATCATCGTGAAAATGTTAAAATCGGATTCTAGGGACCTTAAAACGTGGTCATTTATCAAAATCTCGATGTGCGATTTTTAGCACGATCCCTATACCTTCCTTACTAAGGGTAGCGAGAGGTAAAAAACATGAGTAATTTTTCCTGAATTTAAATGAACAGGATGCTCCACATATGTCCTCATTTCTAACACTTCCCTAGGGATATAAGAAAAATGAAACTGATTGTGTGTGAACGGATATTGAGTTACGCCCGAGTTGAATCACTTGATGATGTCAAAGCCAGAGATGTCTGCTTTAAATTAGACTGATTTTCTTTTGTGCCAGGACAGGAAGTTTGCTCTTTCCAGACTAAATATCACTCACCAGTTTTTTTTTTTTTACAGCTAATAAGGAATTCTATTCTTTTTTCCATATAACATAAAGATATGGAAATATACTTATAAGTCAATTACAGATATAAAATCAACAATGAAAGAAAGAAATAACATCATAAATCTGAACAAATATTATTTGATTTATTTTCGTTGTTTCTTCATATCCTTGAAAATGGATTCCATATTTCAAAAAGGCTATAACAAATAGATGGAAGTAGTAAGAATTTGGAATAGATTAGATGTGTGACGTTGATCGTTGATGTAGATGTAAAGGTGAAGTAAATGGTATTAAAAACTCGAATATTTGAAAATTAATAACTTTTTTAAATTTTTGAAAGTCTTTACAACACAATTTTAAGGTCTAGTTTTAATAAAAATGACCCATGTTCTAATTTGTTAATATGGTACAGAACCCCATCCCATTGTAATACCTGAGCTACTTAATACTCGTAAGTAGAGTAAAAATATAATACAAGAGAATCTCAATCATTAATTTTCATTTTTCGTTTTTTACAAACAATGACGAAGACCGAGACTTTTGTTAAAACTTTCATAACTCACCAATGTTTATACATTTCTTGTTTCGTCTTATTGAATACATATACCTACCGGGTGTGTTAGACCGACCGACACATGGGAGATTAACATGTGAAATCAGTTAATTGTGAATAGTATCTCCCCAGTGTAAGATATTAAGCTGAAAGTAAGTATACTTATTGAAGGATATTAGTTCTTTGGATTATAATCCAAATTAGTAAATTTAAATGTGTAATATATAATCGAGAAATTTTTTATAATTTCCAGGATGATTGTTCGTATACCGTATAAAATGGTTACTAAGTAACAATACAAATAGCATAGTGGCAACGTTTGCGCTTGGTAATATACAAAACTCTGACAGTCGTATTCATAGTAACTGAGATTTAAACTAGGTCTAAGTAGACTAGGTTTAATCTAGGTCTAACTTAGACCACCCTGGACTTATTCATAGTAAATTTTAGACCTACTTTAAACCTAGTCTATGTAGACCGAGTTTAGCCCTTGTATTTGTCTGCGATAAATATGAAGTAAGCTTCAGATATAAATATTCGAATATTTTCAAATGTCATTTAGTTGTCAGTGTTAAAATTAATACTTCATATTATCTAAAATAAGAATAGTATGTGGCACAACAATAGGTTTATAGAAGCGTGTATTCATATGTACGAGTATACATGAGGAAAAATGGGAAGAATTTTTTTTTAAATTAACATGAATATTTAATAAATAAAATTGCTCGAAGCTAACGGCAGTGCTGGTTTACAAAATATATCAGAACTTTTATTTGGGTATAAAACTGGTTGCAATTTACAGGAAACCTGTGAAATTAACTAAAAATCATTTATATATACTCCAAATTTGTTTAACACATTAATTTTTATATAAAAATATTTGACAACTACATGTGAGATTTGAAGTGTTTTCGTCTCCAGGCCTATTTTGACTTTCGTTACATATTTCATTATTTAATTCAGTATTATCTTCATCTGAATCTCTGTCTCTCATATTTTCTAAAATTAAATACAAATTTCAATTATATCAAATTTGCAGATATGAAAAAAGTACCTTCAATATTGATTGACATTTGATCTTATTTTATCTTCTACATCATATGTTGCACAAATATCTTGAATATCCTCAATTTTATTCATTTAATATAAAAATTGTCAATTTGACAATTAATAAAAAAAAATTGTCTTACGAATGCATTTTTTTTAAGAACACTATTTTTCGTTACAATGACAGGGCTTAGACCTAGTTTAAACTAGGGGTACGCTCGGTCTAAATTTTAGACTAGGTCTAAGTCAACTATGAATAAGAAAAAACCTTAGACCTGGTTTAAACCACGTCAGAATTACTATGAATACGGTTGTGAGAGACTAGGTTCGAACCAGCCAGCAGCAAAATTTAATTTTTACTTTTAAAAATAATTTTTATTATTAATATGATTTTAATCTTTTATTGAATTTTAATAAAATACAAATATTATTTAAAGAATAAATTATACGTATTTTGTAAAATCTAAATCACATTGATTACAACATACAGTTAAATAATTACAATAAATATTTATAAGAAAAAATAACGTATCCATTTTATTAAATTTCAAGAAAAAATTAAATCCATATTAACAATGAAATTTATTTTGAGAAGTAAAAATTAAAAATTAAATTTTGCTGCACACGCTACTACTTTGCTATTAAAGTTGTTACTCGGTAACAATTTTTCTCGGGATATGAATAACAATCCTGGAAATTCTACAAATTTCCTTATTTTTTTTCTGATATTATACATTTAAATTTACTGAATGGCACAAAAATTACCCCTGTGGTGCACTCTCCACGCGAGCAGTGAGTGCCCGTGAGGTGACGTCTGATAAACGCCCGCACGGTACAAATATGTCATCATCATTACCGATACCTGCGTACAAAGCAGATTGGCACACCCAGCAATGGGTAATATGCCGTGATGATATATTTATTTTATTTTTATTTAAATTTACTAATTTGAACTGTAATCCGTAGAATTAGTATCCACTAATAAGTACCCGAATTTTCAACTTAATATCTTGCATTGGAGAGATACTATTCACAATTAACTGATTTCACATGTTAACCTCGTATGTGTCGGTTGGCCTAAAATACCCGGTATAGAAAACATTAACAATATTTTTCTTGCAGTGTTCCTACGAGGTACAGTGGACGTTCAGGAGCAGCACAAATTCACAGAGTTCCTCCTGGTGATCGAGGCCGAGCAGCTGGAACTAGCAGGCCATGTAGAACGTCGAGGTCCTCCTGTACCTCAAGTTGGACACTTCACTCTCCTTGGTGACGCTTTAACTAAGTTCAGTGACGTCTGTCCCAATGCTGTCGGCCAGACTAATTCCCTTCCCAAGACCGAAATACAGGTAAGAAGATGTAAATAATATATTAGATTTAAAATTAAACTTCTCATGACGTATTGCATGTGTAATAACGTAATAAGGTAATATTCAGATATGTCTTGTCGCAATGGTATCGAAACTTAGTAAGCTCAGAGTCCTTTTCTGTAAATATTCTAACGGACCCCAACTTTTCTCATTAATTTTTTATACAGTAATAGCTTAGGGGCTAGTGCTACGTGAAAAATGTATCATGGTATTCCAAGAACCTTGGTACCCACATTAAATACCCTGACGATGACGAACGACTTGCTGTCTTCCCCTAAAAAAAAGACGATCTACCCAGCTGTGGGTCATGACCCAAAACTGTTTTAAAAAAATGGTATTTTAGAATATAAGTATTCTCTGCATGGGACCTGCATAAAATGACATTATGTATATGTAAATGGTAGCCGATAATAAATGCCAGCCAATTTCAATCGTTGCAGGGGAGCGCTAAAGCTTTTTATTGCTGTGAATTTTGTCTATCAGAAATTGTCCATGCCATGCCATCCGGGCTTTAGTCAATTGATAATTTATACCCTAAAAGACACAAAAAACAAGTTTCATTTTATTTTAGAAATAAATGCGTTAAATAAGAGTTTTAGAAAATTAAATTCTGCGTCTAGCACATCAAGTATTATTAAATTAGCCCTTTGTATAAGCGAGATATGTAAGTTTTAAACTTATATACTTTTTGGTTTTTGTAATGAAGAAAATAACAAAAAAAAAAATAAAAAATAGATGTTAATGTCAAATTACGTCAAATACGTGCAATTTTATAATTGAGTCTATACTTCATATTAGTCTTGCGTACAAGGAAGTCGTGTGGTGTCCACATCAGATTTTTTACCTTCCGTCACCTTTAGGTAAGGAAGGTATTGTCTTTGGTCAAAAAATTCGGTAGTGAGTTTTTGATGAATAAGCACGTTTTGAGGACCTCAAGAATACGATTTTACTATTTTTACGATGATGTCTGTATGTGTGTGTGTGTGTGTGTGTGTGTGTGGATGTATGTGTGTAACAAAATTTTCGTCTACGATAACTCTAATACTCCAATTCCAAAAATTATAATTCTTTCGCATTCCTCTTCGTTGCATCCATATGAAGAGCTGATTAGATTTTGGTTATAATTGGTCAACCGGAAGTACCCTCATTTGAAGATTTTAACAGTTTTTCTTGAAAAAACGATGTTAAATATCATTTTTTCACATTTAATGTTATTATAAATATTAAAGAACATTGTATTCTCTATACGATTTGACTACATTTTATACTTCATATTAAATGGATATAGAGTTATAAAATTATAAAGAAATTAAATTTCATAAATTAGCCAGCTATGCTAGAAACAGCTACTATAATAAGAAAATTCTGATTGAAAGATGTCAGTGTCAAGTGCAATGACATATTCGTAGTATATTTATGTTACAATTTTACTCGAAATATAGGATCTTTTTTCTCGAAACTTTCTGTATGGAATTTGTATAAAATACATACAACTGTCGAATGGTAATGTACATACAAGAAATTTAGAATCTTTTGCAAGGAATTTTCTGTGTGGATTTTATAGAAAATTCATACGCATTTACGAAAATTCTACCAGTAGGTACCGTATCTACCGACTGTGTTCGAAAACACGAGTGGTAAAAGGTTACCGTATTCGAAAATTGTTCAATAGCTATCAAATCCTTCTACCGGATTCGTGAAGGATCTAATCTCAATAAAAGGTACTGATGCAAAGCGAAGCACGCGCGTTAAAAGTGGAAATGTGTTCAAAATAGGACTCTGCTCAGTTTGTTAACTACGTCAAATTTCTAACCTGTTTCAAATTTTCAAATTTTTTCATAGGTTATGGATCTACCCTGTTTACCACTTGCGTTCTTAAAATATCGATTCCGGTAGCTATAAGCTGTTTACCGGTAACAGTGCACCGGTAGAATTTTCGTAAATACCTCATATAACTGACGGAAGGTAATGTGCTGGCCACATCAGATTTTTTTAATTCTAGATTGGGAAATGTCACTTTTGCCTTCGACAATGCAAAAGCATTTCGCAATCGAGTATCAAACAATGGTTTTTTAGAAAACTATGTCCCAAAATTAATAAAAACGTAAAGAGAAAATTTTGAGGATTAGGTTTAATTAATGTGACATCCAAGAATGATCATGACATCTAAGTACGTGCACGTCACGTTGACAACCATGTCAAAATCAGCTGAGTGGAAGTAAACTTATGCTACTATGTGATTGACATGCGACATGTTTTTGGCTTTTTGATATTCGAAGTAATTTATTATATTATATTTAGTTCATTTTAGGAACTATATGATTTTAATTTAGTAGATTTGTTATTTAATGCATTAGTCACGCACAAAAATGACTTTTATCGTCAGAATAATATCATACGTCAGATATAGACCCTGCATATGCACCCAGATGCCAAATATTGAAATTATTACTTACTAGCAGATGTTTACTTCCACTCAGCTGATTTTCATGTGGTTGTCAACGTGACGTGCACGTACTCTATACTGTATTTCATATAAGAAAAGATTTGGTGGCGCTGCATAGTCAGCCTGTTTTACACCCATAAAACTTATGAATTAGTTTTGTTTCGTGTATGACATACTTGACAGCTCGAGATGTCAAAATTTGATCATTTTTAATTCTTTAGTAAGTAAACAGTCACGTAAAGTTGTTAAATAGATTATAAAGTCAAAATAATATACTTGCCTAAATATTGCTATTGTAAACTTAAACTATTATTCACGAAAGATGACTATTCAAGGTCATTTGTGAGCCGTCTGATATAATATTACTTGCAGATAACTTCATTGCATTTCGATTGCATAGGCGTGCAACATGAAATATTTATGGACACATTTCAACTGAAAAATAAGAATAATTCATTTGAAAATTATGTTTCTTTCTAAATAATGCCGTTCTGAAAGATTTATGTTCTTCACTTATGTTTTTCCAAAATACAAAAACATAGACTTAACTTATAAACCATGGAATAATAATTTGATTTAAACGTCAACGCCACTGGGTAAATATTAGCACAGAGGCAGTGCAGTAGATAATTAGGTATCTGTAATTCTACGACATATGTCATTATTATTTATAATGTGTTAGAAAGTAATGCCACTATTTACGTATATCTGTCACACGACATAAATTATATAGACATAGGTCAAATAATCTTTCTCTTTCTAATACAAAATGTTGCTAAGCTACTGTTATAAAGTGATGTGTATTCTTTCTTCGAACAAATGACCTTGAATAGTCATTTTTCGTGAATAATAGTGTAGTTTCTGTTTAGACCAGTCAAAAAGCTGGAATCGTAAGCCCTATATTACTCCTAAGTCGATTCTTATCTGAAATACCAATATAATGTCATGTATTTAAGCTGGATTATGTCGAATAATTGCTCAATTGGGACATTAAAATATAAATTTAATTATTTTTTTCTTAGCAAAGAAAAATAAAGGGACAAATTTTATTAAATTGTGACCCTCAAAAATTTGCACACGCTCCTCAGAATTGATGGTAACTGCCCGATATCCCTGCGTCGATGTTTTCGGGTGTTCGAACAGTCAATGGTTGTTCAAATCCTTTCCTGACAACAGATCCTGTTTCCCTAAAGTTTTTTGCCAACAACGTAATCTATATTCGGGCAAGAACTGCTAACGAGGGGTAATTTGGAACCGAGTACTAAACGCGCGCTGGATGGCGGCTACAGTCCCGTTTCCGAGGATGTAAGCTTCCACTGCAAAAGCGCGTTGCTCCTTCGTCTACATTATGTTTACGATTGATTTTTTTTGTAACATTACCCCCACCCTTTTACGACCTCTACTCGCTTCACAATGCCGTAGTAATACTAGGGAAGTTGTTTTGCCGCACCTTGTATTTTGTAATCATGACAAATTCTTATTTAATATTGTAATACTAATTTATAAAATAAAATACTGTATGATACTCATAAATAAAGCATCTTTAGTAAGTCACTCACGGGTCTTAAAACCCTCGCTGCGCTGACACATTCGTGACTAAAGAGTAGCTCTCCGTAATTACGTACCTGTATCGTAAATGACTATTATGTTTAAACAGGACTACAAAATCTGGCATAGATACGTGTAATGTCAATACTATACAATGTTAGGTACGCAGATCACCTCTCATTGTATCGGAACCACATGTATTGTTGCCATTTCCCATAGTGTGTATTGATACTCATCCATAATTCAATCATACAACAATCATTTTCCGCCGGATAATGCTATTCAAACACGTCTCTCGATTGTTACATTCATAATAACTGTAATCGTACGGAATCAAATGATTTGTTGATTTAATGTGTAGAAAATAATCTAGAAAAAATATTTTCGAAGCATTAATTTAAAAAATTTAACCACTTAAAATAATTTCAAATTTGGAGGACATCTAAAATTTTTGAACAAGAACCGTTTTAATAATTACTTTCTCTTTTTCGACTAACATTTAATCTTTTTTGCCCTGGTTTGAAACAATAAAATTCGCTTCTTTTCTCAATTTATTAGATGTTTGTAATGACGTATGTAACAAAAGTTTTGAGAAATATTTTACGCTCCAAATTTTATTACTAAATAAGGTCTAGTCTAGTTGTCATTGGACATAATAAATACGTGATAGTTAAATTATAATATACCATGTTATAGTCGAATTTTAACTTCTAAACCCACAAAAACAGATCCGATTTTGATGATTTATTAAAAAAATGTTTGTTATATTCAATTATTCAAAGCATTCCAGCTGGGGCACTCAATATTTATATAGGATGTCCGGATTTCGAAAGACACAATTGGGATCTCGGAAACTATCGGCTGTATCGCTTATATTAAACAACGTCGTTAAATATTTTGGACAAATAGAAACAAAAGTAACAAATAACAGTACGTTTTTTTCATCACAGCCACATATTTTGATTGGATAACATTGTTAGCTACATTTAATTTAAGCGATGTGCTATATGATACAACCGTATAAGAGATACGTCTTTGGTTGTATGGGGCATGTGGTACGCCTTTGGGGGACCCTCTATGGATGTGTTTTTGTTTTGTCAAATATTCTCATATCTCAGTATGTAGATAATGGCGGAGTACTCATGTTGGTCGATTTTTTTCATTTTGAAATTATATCTAAACTATCAGTAATCGAGAAAAGTTATATAATTTTAGTGTCTAAAGGGTTAATTGAAGTACACCTGTTGTGTGATGATGCAGAATGTATTATTTATTTTATGTGGCGATCGATTTCGAACGGTAGTCCTTCATCAAGCCGACGCGTCAAAATAGTAAAAATATATAGAGTAGAAAATTTTTGAAGGACAAAAACATCTTATGTTGATGTCGAAAATTAAATGAAAATGAAAAGATTACAATTCTTCGTTTATCAATGTAATCTTTTTATTTTCATTAAATTTTCGGCACCAACATAAGATGTTTTTGTCCTTTAAAAATTTTCTACTATATATATATATATATATATATATATATATATATATATATATATATATATATATATATATATATATATATTTACTATTTTGACGCGTCGGCCTGATGATAGAGTACCGTCCGAAATCGATCGCCACTTAATTAAATAAAAAATACATTCAGCATCATCAAACAACAGGTTCATTTAACCCTTTATCAACATGCAGAACAACCTAGAGAGATTTATCGAATACAATTTTAGTGCCTATCCAGTGGTGTACAAAAATAATTTGTCTTTTTGACAAAAGCACATCTAAGATGGCCTCCCAAAGGTGCACCACATGACTCATATAACCGAAATCGTATCTCTCATAGTTTACGAGACCCAATGATGGTTTTTGAAATTCTAATACCCTATATAAATAATTAAACGCCCCAACTAAAATGTTTCTGATTTTTTAAAAAATCATAAACATCTGATCTGTTTTTGTTTGTTTAGATGTTTTAATGATTTTTCCGCTTCATTGAATCGACTATTAATATTGCCAGAAAAGTTTTGAAAGATGTTACACGAACTAGAAATACTCAAATCTATCTATAGGTTAGTTGGATAGATAGCCGAAACATGAAATTTTGACGTTTTTGGGGAACAAAATATTGGGCAGACGAGTATTTACCAAACTATACGAGAATATGAAGAAAATGTAGTAGGTACATTTTAATTTACCAAAAAGTGGACGACCCGAACTTTTGCCCCCAAATCGAATCAGCAGAGGCATACAAAGTGCTCAAGAAAAGACAATTTAGAATTTTAAGATGATTGTTAGCAGACTTTGGTCAAAAATGATTTAAAATTTCGAAAAAGAAATAATGTAACCAAATAGACTGCGGTCCAACTCGCTCAGTTTGAGCAAATCTCCAGATGCTATAGAGCATTAAGGGGCCAATATTTTATAGAAAACATACAGATAGTATGTTTCTCAGGCGTGTTTGATTGAAGATTGTTGCGAATTTCTTAGCAGAAAAGGATACAGTAATGACAGGAAATAGCAAAAGAACAACAGTTACTGACATGAATATTTCTGACGATCCGGGAAGTAGATTTAACATTGTCCAGAGACAAATGGGACAAGATGAAGCTGCGTCGCATTGAAGATAATGGTCCCTTATCAGTCTTGTAAAATTAGATTTCTTATCTCCTTAGTATATAGGAACAACACTTTATGTCAACGAGTCACAAAAAAGATTAAGTTAATCATTATTGTTAGATTAGCGAATTTTACTCTAATTTTGACAGTTTATTTCTTAAAATATAGTCTAATCTAATCCAAGTAACTACCTTTTTTTAAACCAATCAACATGATTAAATCCCAATTACAGAGTGGGTTCACATTTACACACATCCATGCCTTAGTGGGATTCGAACCCAGAGCCCCGAGCGCACTCGACTTATGAGGCGTTGCTCTAACCATTGAGCCACCGGAGCCATAATAAAATGAAGATTAAATTTTAAATACCGGGGTAGATAGAATTCACTAATCCAAAAATGAGGATTAGCTTAAACATTTTTGTGAATCGTTAATTTTTATTAATCTAAATACATACCTACATATTTACCTATGCTGGAAACTGTATTGAATTCCTTTTCTATTGTTCTATTTACTTTTTTCTTTTTAAAACGTTACTAATATTATTTTGAAATGATTAGTTCATTGATAGTGACATTTATATGTCAGTTACATACATTTGAATAACTGCGTTTTGTTTGGAAAGCGTAGGTTCTGCGATTTAAACTATAGATATTTTAATAAATTTATCCATAAAATATATAGAAAAAGTATTAATGCAAATCTATAGAAAATTTAATAATCTTTAATTTTTATAACATTAGTCTCGAAACATTTAAAGATATTTTTCGATGAAAAACTAATTTGAGCTTCTAGCCATTTCCGGTTATCCGATTTTCACTAAATTCTAATGGGCTCTTTCCATTACAGAAAAAGTTCGAAATACAAGGTTTCAAAATTTTCTGAATTATAGTATTTGAGTTTGAGTGGAGGATCCACACATACATACACACATATGCACACATACACACAGACATCATCGTGAAAATGTTAAAATCGGATTCTAGGGACTTTAAAACGTGGTCATTTACCAAAATCTCAATATGCCATTTGATAAAGAGGTCTAAACTTTTTCCCAAAACTTTTGTTACATACGTTATGTTTCATTAGTTTCCATTTACCGATTTTCTTAAGATACCAACTATTTTCCAAATAAATTTTGTCTTAGTCTTACCATAATGTAAATAGAACACAGACGAGTAATATAAATGAAATCACTATTTCCTTATTAAATACAAAAATAATAATAAAAAAAACTGCTGTACTTCAAATAAGAGTTGAATAATTAAACACAAATATAATTTCCGCAGTCCTGTAACAGGAGAAAACGAGAAAAGAAATGAAAACCAAAGAAATAAAACACAGGAAGAAAACTTCATGTGGTTCACGTAAATCGAATAAAACTCATGCTTTGCGAGTCCAAGTGAAATCTTGTATATTCTCCAGTGAATTTTCTAGTACTTCTCAACAAATTTCTAAGCCGTTTCAACAAGGCAAAAGTAGGTTTTCCATTCAGTGGAAAATGAAACTAACGAAAACGAAAAATACAATAAGGACAGGGTTCCTTTCCTTTCAATATAGTTCGTTCTGCAAATATAGGATATGTTCCACTTTCTGCTACTTGAAAACAAATTAGACGAAAGTTTGATAACTCAAACACCAAGAAGAAAAGTAATATTGGAAGAATATATTTTACTTCTTTGAAATTTAATTTTGTAATTCAGATTTTTTCTTATCGCCTGAAACACAAATATAAAATTCCTTCACGCAAAATCGGAGCAGCATGCATGATGATATTTTATTATTACTTGTATCTAGAAAAAGAAACTGTCTAACATTTATATAAAAACTTTTTTTTTCAGTCTGCAATAAAATTTTCATTAGGTCCCTTTTAGTAAATTTCTCCAACATTAGAAATACGAGTATATCTCATTTATTGAAATCTGTTTTAAATAAATTGACATATCCGTCAAGAAGTACAAACGCCGTTCCAGTAACACACTTATTGTTAAAAATTCATCTATCATAACTTAAGTAATAGAATTCATAATCAATATATATTGTACCTGATGTTAAAGTAGGCTTTGTGCGTTCATTTTTTCCTCTCGCTACCCTTGGTAAGGGAGGTATAGGGATCGTGCTAAAATCGCATATCGAGATTTTGGTAAATGAGCAGGTTTTAAGGTCCCTAGAATCCAATTTTTACATTTTCACGATGATATCTGTGTGTGTATGTGTGTGTATGTATGTGTGGATCCTCCACTTTAACTCAAATACTATAATTCAGAAAATTTTGAAACCTTGTATTTCGACCTTTTTATATTAGATTTTGGTGTAAATCGGATAACTGGAAATGACACTTTACTTTGAAGCTCAAAATATTTTTTCTTCGAAAAATACCTTTAAATTATATTTTTTCGAGATTAATGTTATAAAAATTAAAGATTATTTAATTTTCTACAGATTTGCATTAATACTTTTTCTACATATTTTATGAATAAATTTATAAAATTATCTTTAATTTAAATCCCGGATCCTACACTTTAAACAAACAAAACTCCTTGGTTACGCAGATATTCAAATGTATGTAACTGACAAATAAATGTCATTGTCAAAGAACTAATCATTCAAAATAAAAATAGTAACGTTTTAAAAAGAAAAAAGTAAATAGAACAATAGGAAAGGAAATCAATACAGTTTCCAGCATAAGTAAATAGATAGGTAAGTATGTATTTAGATTAATAAAATTTAACGATTCGCAAATTTTTTTAAGCTAATCCTCATTTTTGGATTAGTGTATTCTATTCTATCCCGGTATTTCAAATTTAATCTTCATTTTATTATTAAAAAAGGTAGTTACTTGGATTATATTAGACTATATTTTAAGAAATAAACTGCCAAAATTAGAGTAAAATTCGCTAATCCAAAAATAAGGATTAGTTTAAACTTTTTTGTGACTCGGGCTGTAACTGGCGGGAGATATTGTGTTGGCCACACCAGATTTTTTGTTTTTAAAGTAACAATTTAACAACATAAACAGCAGATAAAAATTCAAAGTCTAAAGTAATTTTTTATCTACACCTTGATTTTTTATCTACGCTTTGAATTTTTATCTACACTTTATAAAAATAATAATAATAATACATATTCTAAAAAAAAGTTGTAATTTATAATTTTGACAAATCCGCGTGAAGTTAGTGATAATAAGTTTAGGAACAAAGTTGCTGCTTGACATTTTAATATCGAAATGATTTAATTATCATTTAACATCAGATTATCAGATACAAAATAAAATAATATATTATTCACGACGATAAAGAGTCTTTATCGACTCGTGAAAGATAGTTCCGTCCACTTGTCGATAAAGTATGTCTTTATTGCCTTAAAGATTAAAAATATGACAATAACAATAACACAAATGGATATAATATTTTTTTCCTACAACCGTGCGTGAAAAGTACTTTTCACACACTCATTACAGTGTGTAAAGTGTCACTTTTCAAGCATTGCTAGGCAACATTAAAATTCGGTTAATTTGCCTGTCAAGTATATAATTAGGTAATAAATAATAATGAAAGTAATAAAATTTATTAAGAAATATGAATATACACTGTAAATGAAGCAAACCTAATATTTTGTTAACAGATGGAGTACTAATCTAATTTTTAAGAACATTAACATTTTTTTGACATGTATTCTAACCTAACCTAATTTTTAATATTAATATTAAATGTACAATTTGTACATTATAAAAGACTAATCACCGTCAGTCTGAGATTCTTCCAAGTGTTTAAGTTACATTTTGAACAATGTTATGAGAAAGAGTACTAACAGTATTTGAAGCTGCTGGATACCTGTACAGTCAGTATTATGAGAAACATCAATACCATTTCGGTTGTAGGAAAAATGTTGTATGCAACACGTGTGTAAAATAGTATTTTTTGTCTCGTGCTACAACATCGCACTCGACCAAAAAAGTACTACTTTACACACTTGTTACATAAATAACTATATCTCACGCTACCCTTGTAAAGGAAATATAGAAATCGTAGCAGAAATATCTTTTAATAAAATTTTGAATGAAAAGTATTACTCCTATATTTTCGGATGTGTTATATTGCAATATTCGTGGTAATAGATTCCATTTCTGCAAAAAATAAATAACTTTTTATCTTCCACAACCTACAGGTGAGGAAGCTATTGTCTGGTCAAAAAATATGAGTTTTTATCACGGTTTTTACTATTCTACTACTACTCCATATGGAGAGCTGAGTACATTTTGGTTATATTTAGACAACCGAAAGTACCCTCTTTTGACGTTGTTAAATGAAATGAAATTTGGCATTAAGATAGAGCTTCTGGTTTAATCGGAAGTCACATTAAGTTTCATATTTCAAATGGGACACCCTATATATTTTTGTATATTTGGAGTCTTTGTAAAATTACGAATTCAACGATATTGAAATTTATTGAAGAAATAAATTACAAAAACGTAAGAGAAAAGCATGAATAATTAACCTGAAAGCCATCATATCAGATAGGCTGTGAAAACAGTTGAGATAATTGTTTACTGTAACAAAGTTATTCAATAGCCGTGTTCCTTCGGGCTGTGATTGTGATTTTGTGAATCCTGATTAATTTAATCGTGATCCTTTTGAAACAGGCTTTAAAAATTATATTAAGAAAACAACACAATCTGTCAAATGTCAATGTCATATGCAAACTATCCTATTTTATTTTATAAATAATCAACTGTCAAGCATTATAGTCAGAATTAAAAATTCTTGATGCCACAAACCCCACATTCGTAAATTTCTACGCTAGAAATTGTATGTTTTCAATTTGTTCTGAACTGAATCCATGTGAATCACTCACAAAAGTCTGATTCTGAAGGGAAGGGGGAAGGTTGTCTAGTGATCACAAAATGAGAAAGTGGGGATAACGAATAGGAAACGTAAAAACATTATTCTTCTTAATCATGATCACTTTTATCATTTAGATTACGAATCACAGCCCGAAGGAACACAGCTAAAGTCATTTAATTTTTTGCTATTTATATTATTCTTATGATCAATTTATTCTCACAACCTGCTTGATATCATGGCTTACTGGGTTAATTATTCGTAATTTTCTCTTACGTTTTTGTATTTTATTTCTACAATAAAAATTAAAATCAACGTTGAATTCATAATTTTAAGGAGTGTCCGAATATATAAGATACTATATAGAGTGTCCCATTTGAAATATAAAAGTTAATGTTACATCCGGTTAAATCGGAAGCGCTACCATCATGCCAAATACCATGATTTGTCAGCCCGTAAGCCTAGTTTTCAAATATATTAAGAGTATTAAAAAATAAATAATAAAGTTATGAGTGGCCCGTTTTTCAGTGTAACCCTGTATACCTATGTTCGTGAAATAATTTTACTGGAAATATATAATATTTTGCAATAAACTTTCTGTAAGAAATTTAATAAAATATATAGAATAGGGCTGTTGCAAGAATTTTTATATGACTTCTAAGTACTAAATTTTAAAAGATATTGTTCTCTAAAGAGCTTCAAATTTGAAAATATCCCAAAATATCCATTAGATATGTTAAAATTAATTATTTAAATTTATGTAATATTTTGAAAAAGTCTGAAACAGAATGTGACGTCAGAGTACATACAGTTTAATATGTGACAAAGTATCGCCTACTTTTATTTATACAGGGTGGTGACTTGGACGACGCAGCATAGGGATTTAAATGGTAAAATTTTAATGTACAGTTATTTGCTCCCCTAATTATATTAGAGCAAAATTGTATTTAGATTTTTGCTACAGAAAAAAATACTGCATCCGAATGTGCTATTGTTTATAATTTTTCAATTTCCGGAACCGTAAAAATAATCGAAAACAATAATAACATTTTTGCAAAAATCATTGATACCATGCAACAAAAATTTTAACAAAAGCTAAAACAACTTTCACAGATTCTTGACGTTTAAACTTTATTTTATTGTAGTTGATGACAACAATGGAATTGTTGATTACAACAATGTAATTTGACGAGAACAAAATTTAAGATTTCTTTAAGAAGTGACATAAATACGACCCTTAACTTATTTAAATTAAAAACATAAAATCTATTGGGAAAAAGGATTTTTATTTTACTATCACAAACATATGAATTTATAATATTAAAAAAACATATCACAAACCACCATTTATCATTAAACAATGCCCCAATCTGTTGTAAAATTCTTGTCTGACATTTGCTAATTGTTTATGTGACATTTGTTTAAATTTTTATTACATGGCATCAATGATTTTTGCAAAAATGTTATTATTGTTTTCGACTATTTTGACGGTTCTGGAAATTGAAAAATTATAAACAATATCATATTCGGATGCAGTAATTTTTTCTGTAGCAAAACCTTAAATACAATTTTGCTCTAAAATAATTAGGGGAGCAAATAACTGCACATTAAGATTTTACCATTAAAACCCCTATGCTGCGTCTTCCAAGGCAACTCCCTGTATAAATACTGTATGTGCTCCGATGACACAGGAGTGGGGGGTTGTTTTCCATGACTATTTCTGACGTCAATCTTTTTATTTAATTATTTGCGAAAATAAGAATAAATTATTATTTTTTATATATTATTATGAAAAGTAATGCATAAACTTTCATTTAAAATACTTTTTAGAAAATGTGAAACCGGCCATTGACGGAAGGAAATGTATTAGCCACATCAGATTTTTTAAATTATTTTATTCTTATTAATTTTTGATTTGTGCTGAATTCAAACTCCAGTCGTTGAACTCAGAATCACAGCCTGTCATTTAAAGTAAGTACTCAACTATGGACATTATATTAATTTCAAATTATTCTAAAAGCCGATTTACCAGAAACTTAACTTAAGATTGATAAATCTAGCGTAAATTAAACAAATAACGATTTGTAGTTTTGTGCTGATGTTTCCTTCAGATATATCATCATCTTGTAGTCATTCTAGATTGATTGTAATCTTGGATTCCTGTTCTATGTAGATGTAGGTGTAGATAATGTTTGTAATTATCTATGTCATCCTTCGTAATCGAAATGAAGGACCATAACTCACGACGTCACCTGCGATCATGTGTCATTCAAATTATTTCCTAAATAATTTCCTTGTGTCACACCAGCTGAGTTCTGTTCCTGCATTGATCAAGGCCCATTGTGTGATGGCTGGGAGGCTGGGTACAGAACTCGCGGAAGTGGAGTTATATTACACTAGCAAATGGTGCAGAATACATTACCGACCAAGAGATGTTCGCACAAATATCTCTAATTCTCGCACCTAGCAAACACTGTATGTGCTCGTCCATGAATTCAAATAATTCAGGTTCGATTCGTGATTCATGCTGTAGAACAGATCAGTATTTGTTGTCAAATATTTATAGAGCTTGGATTAAAAGTCTCTTTTTATTTTAAAAAGGGTTGTATATAACGAAACACCAAACTCAAAAATATCTGCCCCAAAATTATTAATATGCGGTACTTACCTACCTAAAAAAAACTCCAGCCTGGTAGACTGTCAATTTGAGAACCAAGTAACTCTTTAATTTTAGAAAATAGCTATTTGATTTGAACTTATAGTACGTACGGTTATTTTAATTAGATTCCATTCAATATATTCGAATAAAAAAATTTGATGTGGCCAACACAATACCTCCCGCCATTTAATTTTTATTAATTTAAATACAGGATGTCTCATTTTCGATGTTTTTTTTAAGGTATCTCGGGTAATATTAGTGATAGAGCAAAACAGTTTCATTGCAGGGTCAACTTTTCGAGAAAAGTTTAGTAGGCACCACAAGAATTTTCGATCTTCTTTTGTTTCTGAGCTACAGGTAAAAACTCGTTTTTCGCTCATTTTGAAAATATATCATATCTTATTTATTATGATGTTTTTACAAAACTTTTACCGTTTTTTAAATACAATAAAATGGCGTAATTCGATTTTTTGGAAAGTTAATTCTCGAGATATAGCACAAACTTATGATTTTTTAAATGGGAACTTGTTGAAATAGTCTCGTCTTTTTGCTTATTTTATAAGCTTTTCAATGGTATATAACAAGTCTATATTCTTTTGTTTTAAACATTAATAAAAGACGAATTATTAATTTATTGAGGTGATAATATTGGAAATTATTAAGAAATAAATGAAAAAATTTATTACAAATCATCATTTGTTTATTTTGATTGAATATCTATTATGTTCCCAAAATTATTCTTAACCAATTATTTTCGGGATAGTTAAATTACTAGTTATCGACGTTACAGTTGTCTTTGACACAATCCGAAAAAGATGGTTTAATATGCTGTCGAAGTAAATAAATTGAAAAAATGGGTAAAACTAAAACGAATACTATTAGAAATATGCAAATGATGATCTGTAATAGATTTTTTCATTTATTTCTTAATAATTTTCAATTTTTTCAACCCAATAAATTAATAATTATTTTTTATTTAAGTTTAAAACAAAAAAATATAGACTTGTTATATATCATTGAAAAGCTTATAAAATAAGAAAAAAAACGTGGCTATTTTCAACATAGTTTCCCATTTAAAAAATCATAAGTTTGTGTTGTGTCTCGAGATTCATTAAGTTTTCAAAAAATCTAATTACGCCATTTTATTCTATTTAAAAAACGGTAAATTTTTTGTAAAAACTTTTTCGTTAACTTTTATAATAAATAAGATATAAGATATTTTCAAAATGAGCGAAAAACGAGTTTTTGCCTGTAGGTCAGAAACAAAAGAAGATCGAAATTTCCTGTGGTCACTATTAAACATTTCTGGAAAAGTTGACAATGGAATGTGCAAACGGTTTTGCTCTATCATTAATATTACCCGAGATACCTTAAGAAAACATCGAAAATGAGACACCTGTACATACCTACATATTTACGCTGAAAACTTTATTGAATATAACTATTGTTTTATTTATTTTTTTCTTTTTAAAACTTTATTATTATTAATTTGAAATGATTTGTTCTTTGTCAGTGACATTTATCTGTCAGTTACATACATTTGAGATATGAACTGTGTAACCAAAGAGTTGTGTTTGTTGAAAGCGGGGGATCAAGGATTTAAATTATAGATAATTTTATAAATTTATCTACAAAATATATAGAAAAAGTATTAATGCAATCCTGTAGAAAAATTAATATTCTTTAATTTCTGTAATAACATAAATCGCGAAAAATGACAATTAAAGGTATTTTCGAAAAAAAACTATTTTGAACTTCAAGTTAAGTGCCATTTCCGGTTATTCGATTTACACCAAAATCTAATGAGTAATGAGAATAATAGTATTTGAGTTAGAGCGGAGGATCCACACATACATCATCGTGAAAATGTTAAAATCGGATACTATACAAGTTTCCCAAAAAACGCAGTGTACATCGGTCGGTTATATTAGACAGAAGGTGCTTCATTAGTAGACCTTTTTATTAGTGTATCGTTATTTAAGAAAAAATGCATAGGTCACCAGAAATAGGTGAAAATATTTTTTTATTTTTATGAATTAACTTCCAAATATGTTTATAATCTTTCGAATGACGATGCTCAAATTTTTTATCACTGTTGGATTTCAAGTTATGATCCCAGACTTTTAGTTTTTTATATGGACACCATATTGGAAAGTTACAGTATTGTAAAGAGTAATTTACATAACAAAACAATGAGTGGCCGATATCTGTGTACGAAGCAGATTGGCACACCCAGCAATGGGTAATAAGCCGTGATGATATATTTATTTATTTAATTATTTACATAACAAGATCAGATCTAAAAGTGATACTTTACTGGGTGAGCAAGCATATTCCAGAGCGAGCCGTAGGCGAGTTTTTGAAGCTTGTGAGCCCAGTACAGACACTTTCCGGTCATGTTGGGTATATTTTTTTCGGGGTCCTGAAAAAAAATCTGTAGCTATGCATTACTCGTATTTTATAAATAAATAAACAACTGATCGCCATGGAAACATTCAAAGTTACTTTCCGATCTCTTATAGACAGTTCCGGTCTAAAGTGATCAAAAACAGCTCATTTTCTGGACGATCGCGAAAAAAAATACTGCCAATTTTTTCTAAACAACTTTTATAAATAACTTTTTCATGTATTTTTAAAATTAAGGATACTTCAGTTGGAATTGCAATTAAGAACATCGTATATTATAGAAATTATATAACGTGCATTTTAAGTAATTTCTAGTTCCAAAAATTTTGATAACATTTAGAAAAATTTCATGTTGCAACCAAAATCAGTCACACTATTTTCTTCTACGACGCAAATAGAAACTTGGGATATAGAAGATCATAATTATTCACGTATCCCACTTTCTATTGTATTTGCAAATAACTTTAATTATTATTGTATATTTATAATATTTTTCTAATCGAAGAAAAAGAACAAAAATATTCAATTTTATTAAATTTTATTCCAAAGGGACTTTGTATCAAACTATACATTTAAAAAGGTGCAACGTGCAACTGCATGATGTTGATTGCCGACGTTTAGATTTTCGGGACTCGAATACTCCTAATCCTGTACTTTTGCTTATTGACGAAACTTTTTAAGTGGAAATGTACTCCATCGGACATGATCAGCCTGTGAACAAAGCTATTTTCTTTACAAAGTTTAATTTTCTTTTGTCTTCTTTTTCCTATATTTGTTCATGAACGATTGCGTAAATTCTTGAGAATAAAGTTTGAATAAAGAATAAAAGAAGTTGTATATTGATCATAATTTAAAAAGTTATTTTATTTTTGAAATGGAAAGTAACTTCTACGGCATTTACGTAGACGGCAGTAGTGCACAAATTTAGTAGCTGACAAACCAAGTAAAAATTAACAAATTTTTACACACAGTCATACTACGGCTGCATGATGGCAACACTCTAAACATTTTACACAACACCATATTAAGATTGATTTATAGATTCAATTCGCAACGCTGTTCACATTAGAACCAGTTTATAAATTTACGTTATGAACATACGTAGATGTGCGTTGCGCATGCATATAATATTTCATATAGATAAAATAAAGACAAAATCGCTGAAGGATCTATGCTATAGGCTACACGATATACTACCTACTATGTGCTATACCACAACACAAAGTGTATTTCACAAGGTTTACGTATTGGAACAACGTTAGCATAAGTGCATTATATATAATAGGGAATACCTACTCTATAGAAAGACAATATTAATATTGATGAATAAATTATTTTATGAATAAAAAAAAATTCATTATTTTTATCAAACCTCATATTAGAGGTGGACGCGGGCCGTGATTTTGTCGGGTAACGATGGGTCACGACGTGACCCGCGTGATCGTGAATATAATTTAAATTTTGCGTCGTGACTGGACGTGAGCGTGAGACACTAAAAAATTATCGTGCTTGATCAGGCGTGATGAAAATTTAATCAGGCGTGAGTACAAGGTATCTTCTATCTTTACCTCCCGCTACCCATGGTAAGGGAGGTATAGGGATCGTGCTAAAAATTGCATATCGAGATTTTAGTAAATGACCACGTTTTAAGGTCCCTAGAATTCAATTTAATTAACATTTTCACGATGATGTATGTGTGTGTAAGTGTGTGTGTATGTATGTATGTGTGTGTGTGTGTGTGTGTGTGTCTTTGTATGTGTGTGTGGATCCTGTTTACGCTCTAACTCAAATACTATCATTCTTGCCATTATTATTATGACCAAATATATCATCAACAGTATTTTTTGCATAAAAATAGTGTTATAGTTGTACCCAAAATTGCATACACAGTTGCTCCGATATCACTAAAGATACGCATATCCGTAAGCCCATTTTACACGATCATAATTTTGTTAATAAATTTGTTACCAAATTTATAATGCTATTTCTGATGGAATAGAACATCCTATTTTATTTGTCCATAAACATTCGTTTGCAATGAAACCAATTTGTTACCAAACTTATTACCAATTTGTTGACAAATTTGATAACTTATGACTGTGTTTAAACAGGCTTAAATGTATATAGAAACAATTACGTCATACGAACGTGACACGCCGGGCGTAATCGGGCGTGAGTGCCAAAATAAAATCGTGAGCGTGAGTGATCATGAATCAAACATAAAAAGTCGTGCGTGATTGGTCGTGATTACATTTTTAGTAACGTGAGCGTGCGTGATCGTGAACAAGAAGTTACTCACGCGCCCACCTCTACTACCAAGCTATTATGTTGATGTAACATCACTACTTCGTCTTTTCTCTTATATAGCTTACTAATTTATTTATAAGTACCTTTGTTTTATATTGTAACGTGACAGTACCTACGCCTCTGAGTCTGCGAGCACGCGACCGGCGCAACCGCCGACGCTGCGCTGAGCGTATATAATTACTTCCGGTCGCCTGAACCTTTTGTATTCGATGTTATTATGAGGTCGAATGTTCTAGAGCTCTCTATACTCTATCCGTTTTAAGTAAAGAGTGGCGGGAAGATAGGTGCAGTTTGATTTTGGTTTTTGATTGGTTAATATCTCGACAGTTAGTTACATAGTCAACTGAGTTGAGTTGACGAGTTGAGTGACAGAATCAGCTGAGTTGAGTTGAGATCCATGACTGTTCCGTTAGTGAAGTCCGACAGTTAGATCAGTTAAGGCCTCGTTCACTTAACATTAGTTATGTGATCGGGAGTTGAGTATACAGAGGCTGTGGAGATCTGTTAGTTGTGGAAGTTAGTGACTAGTAACATAGCAGTATCGTGGTGAGCGTATGCAGTATAGTGTCGAGTGGAGTACTCGGGAAGTTGCTGGTATACTCGGATAGCTATGGAAATGAATACTCGGTAGTTTTGAGAAGTATTAGGAAGCTAGAGTATACGGGGACAGTATCAGCGAGTGGAAATGGATAGGTACTCGGCGTTGGTTTTGAAGAGTTGTGGCATACGGAGAGTTGGTGATACGGGATTAGAGTTGAACGTGATATAAATAAATAGTGACATAAATATACTGATATAATTATCGCGTAAAAAGTCTACAAGAATCTGCAACAAACCGGCAGTCTAAGATTGGAAGGCGTAATGAAATAAATGAACAATTAGTTAAATAAAAGTACGAGAGTACAGTAAAATAAATAGCGTGAAAATAAATAGTTGTGTTAATTGTTTAAATAAATAAGTAATCTTAATGTATAAGTAATTAATTATATTCTTAATCTTAAATTAGTATTTAATATTTATTTAACCATAGTAATAGTTATTTTTATTATCTTTTAATATTTATTTATCGTTTAATAAACATCATTTTAATTAGTAATAATAATTATTATTATTTAATTTTTACACTTCACCAAAATAAATAAGTACGTTACTATATATTAACATATTTTATTTATTTTCTATCCTAATTACGATAATTAGAGGTAATCTTAGCATATATACATATATATTAAGACAAAAAAGTTTAATCGTGTAATTATCATAAATTCTTTGTTGATTGTTACCTGCTCGTCACAAGTGACAACACAACCAAGTGAACAAAAAAATAATGAATACTTGTTACTTGTACCTACTCGTACGAACTATACCTTGTTCCACTTAAGCCATTCAGTATTGCAGAGCATAGGGAATAGTTTCGACTTCTCTGATTGGCTGAAATTGGAGACAAGAGACAAGTTTACCCAATGAAATTTCGGTTACTTTAAATTTGCGCTGTTGCCAGCTCCATCTACTGAATGGCTTAAATAGAACAGTATATATATATATATATATATATATATATATATATATATATATATATATATATATATATATATTGTATTTCAGATAAGAATAGACTTGGTGGCGCTGCAGAGCCAGCCTGTTTTACGCGCATATAAAACTTATGAATTAGTTTTGTTTCGTGCATAACATACTTAACTAAACAGTTACTTAAAAATTGTTAAATAGATTATAAAGTCAAAATGGAATAAATAATATACCTGATTACATATTGCTATTGTTAACTTGGTTTGCGTTTAGACCAGTCAGAAGCCTGGAATGGTAAGCCCTATCTTACTCCTGAGTCTATTCTTATTTGAAATACAGTATAGGTAATAGTTTTGTGTAATTTATTTTTATTTGCGTAGGCTATTGTTAATATTGCAAATTAAAGTATGTTTCCTAATTTGATTATTTATTAAATAGTAATTTGGAAAATATTATAACAATCGGTAGTCTATTGGTGAAACGCATCAAATACATCCCATTAAATTATAAATCCAAATTGAAAATACGTTTACTCTACATATCATTCAGATTGGCCATTGTTTGGGTTCGATGAATCTGAATCTCAATAGGTACATATGTAAATTTTAGAAATTTTTGAATAGAAATAATAAAATTGCAACAATATTTTGGTATGTAAATACTGTCTTTCTTTTATTTGGTTTATTGCTTTATTCCCCTGTTATTCAAATACCGCATTGGAAATGTTGCATAAACATATTTTCATGTTTCAATATATTAAACCGTTAATGAAAATGAAGTTATTATAACAGATTCAAATATTTTTAATGCGAGTATTATCGTAATTATCCCCTCTTGTTGCATTAATTTATGCTAATTTATATGATAAAATTAGGGTATGATTTGGAATTAAATTACCAGATTTCATGATTGTAAACATTTATTTCAACTCATAATATAATAATAATTAATTAAATATTAAACATAACAGAAATCCCATATTTTAAAGATTTAAATATATACGGATAAAATTCTTTGCTACATATTTGCAGATAGTCTATAGTTGATTTAGGCTTATCATTTTCATTTTCAAATTTGCGTTGCCATAACTTATATTCCGAACATAAAACATTTAAATTAGAAGTTTCTATTCGCAATCGAAATTAACGATAGAGGCGCGGATTTTCGAAACAAGATGGCCGCCATACGATGGGTTTGACATATGCCAGTTCACATTGTTCACTGTGTTTTATTGACTGTGTATACAAATCGAGTTTAAAAACTTATTCATATGAAGGCGATAAGTTTAAATATTCAATTATTAATTACTACACTACTTATTCAGTTGTCACTTATTCAATATGGCGCTTGAACGATTGATTTCCGTAGTACCGATTTGCGCCACAAGAGGGGAAATTTTGTCTACGATTGCGAATAACATCGTAAAGTATTTAGCAAACATTTCAATTTATCTTTGAAGTCGGTAGGTAATTAACTTAAATTAAATTTAAATTTAACCAGTAATATAACTCGGCGAGAGCAACAATATTTCTTAATAACTTTTTCTCGAAATCGCATATTTTTTAGCATTTTTACCACCCCGTAAATTGACGAGTCGTTCCAAATATTTTTGTGATAATTGAATGCAGTAGCAATAGCTATGAAAAATTTTGTTTTAGCAATTATTGACAGTCCTGTCAATTGTTGCAATTAACTTTTGACATTAGTAATAAACTTGTTTATAAGGTAAAATTCTGTCAAAATACGAGTACACAGACATTGTAATTACTTACCTATGGTTTATTTATTTATTTTTTACTCGTATCTGTACTACATTTTACTTGACATCACGGTTGACATAAAGACAGTGTCATGGAGTTGCCAACGCATTTACACGGATCGTTTCCAAATCATCACCAAATCATTCTGTTCATAATATTCGCAAATTTGTTAATCTTGTACATTTTTATCACATCTTAATACGGAGTGTCACATATGACAATTTTAAAAAAGCAACAGTTATATCCATAACATGTGCAAAAAGTTCTATGTTTTCAGCACATAACAGACTTCAATTTTGGGAATGGCTCATAATGTTCATTAATGAGACTGAATTTACTTGGGAAGATGTATTTATTATGCACAATACACATCTCGACAGACGAAAATGCTGTAAAAATTTTCATTAAAACATATTTGAGCGGGAACAATAAATGGACGACTAATTATTGGTACTCATGTACCTCTTTTAAATGGACAAAAGTTTGTACTTACATTTTTTGAATAACGTATTTAAACTATTATGATTTATCGACGATAAATAATCATCTCATAACCTAATAACTATGCTTTTGCTCTTCCTGTCGTTACCTCACCTCGCCCCTTCTTGTCTTCCACTAATCACAGGTGATTAAAAAGCCTGGTTTAATACACAACTTTATAATTTTGTTATTCAAAATTATATTTCTTTATCTTAAAAATGGTACTATTACGAATTAATAAATAATAAATGTTATTTCCGTTGATTCGTTTATTAATTATTGTGACTGCAAGTGTAACCGATAACCGACAATTTTTGAGCTGTTTGTATCCCACTATCCAACTTGATTACTGGAACAGCCATTTGTTGTCCAAGGGCGCGCGCCGAAATATGCATTAAATCTTTAAATAATTTTAGCTCAAAATCTAAAAGACTTAGAAAAAAAAGTTATTAAGAAATATTGTTGCTCTCGTCGAGTTACATTACTGGTTAAATTTAATGCACTTTTTCATATAGACCCATATATATATATATATATATATATATATATATATATATATATATATATATATATAAACCTCGCCTATAACGTACATGGGATATAACGTACTTTCGGTTATAACGTACTCTTTTACCTATCCCGTTCCCAGCTCTATTTAGATTAATGTTATTTTTTCCTATTATAACGTACCTTATTATAAGGTACAATCCTTATATAACGTACTATTTTGTATATCCTTACATCGGTTCAACATCGGCTATTACGTACCAACCTCATGTGTTCAAGACGTAAATAATCTCATTGCGAAGTTGATAGGTCAGTAACGCAGTAACAGTCAGAGGTTATTCTAACGTGCAGTTGGACACAAAATGTGCAGTAGGAAAAGCAAATTGTGAAGTGGGAAATTAAAATCTGTGCATAGTTATTTTTCATTTATAAACCAAATAAAATTAACGATCAAAACGAACTTAAAATAATATAGGATTTATAGTTAGTTATACAGGGTGTTTCTAGACCTGTATCACAATTTTAAGGGTATATAGTACTGACCAAAATGAGTAAAAAAAGTTTAATCAGTATGGGCCCGATCTTCAATAGTTTACGAGATACCTCTGCACTCTCGCAAATTATAAGTTACCTTAGTTTTACAAAAAAAATTAATAATAATAATGTTACTAATTTAAATGTTGTGGAAACCTTGGCGAATATTTACTGGCATAGACAAAATTTTGTTCGATTACTATCTTTGTTAATTATTCTCCGATTTTTCGTTTTTCTCGGAAACAGTTGAAGATCAGACCTACGATGATTAAGCTTTTTTTACTCATTTTCGGTTAGTACTATATGTATATGCTTAAAATTTGTGACACCAGCTTTAGAAACAGTCTGTATAAACACTAAAATTTCTTTGTGCCAGCTTTTCTCTCAGTCTTATCTACAGACTTTTCGCTTGCCTCATATTTATCATTGGTACTGGCCACAGCAAAAACACTATTGTACCATCTTTGTTGTTTGGCTTTAGGACTTCAATTGCCTTGACACTGTGTTCGCGCTTATTTAACCAAATTATTGTGGCTTATCGGGGATCTCACTCTTACAAAGAAGGTATGTTGTAATAAATATACAAAAACGCATTTTCCGAATCTACTGACAAGCTGTTCCGAGGCACGATTTAGAGTATTGCTGGTTTTTCCACATACGCACTATGCGGTTTGGCAGCCAAAATCAGCGTGAAAATTTTAGTTGCCGTAAGAAATTCCGAATTAATAGTTAAGAATTCAACTAACTCTGGAAGCATCAGTTTCTGCAACTTTTCTTTGTGGATGTTCTAGTATTCCGTCATAATCCAACTTGAATTGAGTTGAACAAAGATCTTTTCCTAAAATATTATAAACCTACAATTTATTTCCTTTATGTGCAGTGGAAAAAAATCCTTAGAATAACGTAACAGTCGTTGAAGGTAGAAGTCGTACCAAAAATGTCAAATAAAGAAATGCAAGACGCTCTCCTAGAAAAAATAAACATAATTCGAAAAATTTAAAGTGGTATGCAACAAACAGCATTATGTAATGAATTAAACTTGCCGAAATCAACTGTGTCAGGCATATGAATAGAAAATATTGCAAGTGGCGGTACGTAAGTATCTATCAATTAAAGAAATTATAAAGCCAATTTGACAGGATGTGGATACGTTATCAGTTGAATGGTTTAGAGATCATTGAAGATAACAATAAGCGATCCAGTTTTACAAGAAAAGGCTGAACACTTTGAAAGTAAAAACATATTTAATTTTTGTTTTTGTCATGATATGTATCTTATTCTAATAAATTTAATGAATGTTTAAATTGATTCATAAAATTTTATTTCTTTTTTAACGTATCCTCGGATATAACGTACCTAAATTGACAGTCGGTTCAAGTCCGTTATAACCGGAGTTTACTGTATATATATACAGAGTGATCCAGAATGATTGAAGGTTCCGCCTCGTTCTGATTTTTTGTTTGTCGCATCGTTTTGATAGTGAAATACGATTGACAGATTGCATTGGCGTACATATTTCCACTCATTTTCATCATTCCTCACTTGTCATGTTCTTCCATAAACAACCATTCTAACGTAATTATTTGAATAAATAAGAGTTTAATTATAAAGGTAAAAACAAACTATACTTTGTTACATTTAAACCATTCAGTATTGTAAAGAATAGGGCATAGTTTTGAACACTCTGATTGGCTGAAATTTGAGGCAAGAGACAAGTTTACCCAATGTAATTTCGGCTACTTAAAACTGGCGCCAACTACTGAATGGCTTAAATGGAACAGAATGTAAATTCAAATACATAACGCCGCTGACTGATGATAACAATAACCTCACCTAACGCACAAAACTCGTCTCGACTCTAACTTTAGTTCTAATTTGGAAATGCAGCAACTAACAGCAACGTGAAGTTTAAATAATTATATTATATTTTTATTTTTGTTGTATTTTATACTAAACAGTGGAGTATTAATTGTTTGTTTTTTTATTGCAAGAATGAATTTTTTTAAGTAAAGTAATTAAAATTGCTTTTTCTCAAAGTAATTAATTATTTTTAGGTCAGAGTAATTCTACCTAATTATACTACATTACTTTTTGATAGAAATACACCTTAACAAATTTATACAGTTTCTACAAAATTTTCATCATATTTCATAATTCATTCTTGACATATTTCTCAAAACTTTTTCTCTTATAGGTGTTGTGGAAAGCTCCGCCTTCTGGTTCCGGATGTGTAGCTTTTCGTGCTACTGTCATTGAAGGACGAGGCGTATGGTACATGGACGAAGGAGATTTGACCAAAATATTATGCGAAGAAATCACCGAGTCAGATGATTCTCAACCACCAGTGCTCAGTAGATGCTGTGCTTGTGATGAAGCTAAATACGAAG
Source organism: Harpalus rubripes (assembly GCA_963082715.1). Lineage (NCBI taxonomy): Eukaryota > Metazoa > Arthropoda > Insecta > Coleoptera > Carabidae > Harpalus > Harpalus rubripes. The sequence continues at coordinate 17,950,181 of OY720454.1, read as the reverse complement.
TCACTTTTGAAGGACTTTGGTCGAGGAACACTCATCCGAAAGATTTTCCCTCAAATGGGTGGTTGACGAGGTGAGTAAAGATATATTTTTATTTATAATTAATATTTTCTTTCACGCTGTAATGGTTTATATTTTTTTAAACCGGAGCGAGAGTACCTACTATTTTCGCTCCAAAAATTCGGCGGAAAGTTGCATTTTCTTGACTAGTCATGAAAATATTTAAACGGTTTGTTTAAAATTTTATTGAATATTAATATTTATACTTGTGTTTTGTACATATACTCGTAATCCCAGAATGTCTAAAGGAACCTTGTTGCAATTATTTGCTTCGCAAGACAAATCCGTAGGTCTTACAGATCTATAAATCTGTAAATAATGATTAAAATCGCAACGAAAGCTGCTACTCTTATGTATAATATTATATTAAATAACACAAATAGATGCGTTTTTGTTAGGCTTTTCAGATTTACAGATCTGTAACACTTACAGATTTGTTCAGAATTGGCGTAGTAATTATTAAATTTAATAGCTATTTGTATATTAAGAGCACAAAATGGGCCATTGTCGATTGAGAGGTTGTTGCCTCGCGACGCAGACTTACAGTACTACTCAATAAATAACGATTAAATTTAATTTTAATTTATCGTTATTTTTCATTCTTCTTGAGCTATTGCCTCAATATAGTCTAAGCATTTTATACTTTCGTTTTTGTAAATGAATGCCGTATTATATTTCACAGCAGTGCGGCATTTTGTTTGATAAGTAATATACCGACCGAGCAGTTACATGTCAAATTGACTTGTGAAAGTGGTAAATGTGTAACTTCAGTGCCATTAGTTCCTAACTAAACGTTTCCATTATGAATGTAGACAAGTGAAATTGTATAGTTATAAATTTGGACAGCGAGCGTTTTTTCTACTTTGTCGCGCTTAAGCGGCAAAGTGACATTTTGCGTTGACAAAAGAGAGCTCATTTTGTATATAGACTTTGTATATAGATAGTAGAAAACATTAATTTTTATTATAATCAAAGGTTTCAGAAATTTTTTTATACATGACACGTCTGTAAAATAAATGTCTTGACTCGGAGCCGTAAAATACTCGGCACAAACTGCCTCATATTTTAATATGGCTCCTTATCAGTAATGTACCATTTTTCTGACTCATGTAAGTAACTATTAAATAAGTTTTTTGCATGATCGGGTTTTTTGTAATGTTTACCGGTAGAGTTTCCAAGGCAGTAGGTTTTACTTACAAATTACTGACCGGTAAGTGATTTGTGTCTTTTACCGATCTGGAGGCGGTAAAAAAAAAACAACGATCAGTCCTTACTAAAAAAATGTCAAAATAATTTTCAAAATAATATTTAATTTAATTTTGTGCATCGATCGTGCAAAAAACATAATAAACATTGCGGTCAGTAAGTGCTCTTCTACCGGTATCGGATGTATTGGAGATCGAGACGAGGGAGAAAAACGTTTCATCGCCATAGTATCACCACTTAGCGGATAGGGCCTAGAAACTTCCTATTGTTTTAAACAAAACATCTTGAAAGTGGTGGCCCCGTTTTTATGCACTGGAGCAGGGTTATTATAAGGCGGTACTTGTAAACCTCTGCCTTGAGGTATCCCCATAAAAAATCACATGGCGTTATATCGGGCGAGCGCGCCGCCCACGTGATGTCATCTCGAATTGAGATTAGCCGACAGGAGAACATTGCCCTCTCGCCATGTAATTTTTATGGGAAATCTCAAGACAGAGGTTTACAAACACTGTCCTACAACCCTGCTTCAACTGAAGATTATTATTCGACAGGAAATAGCCTCAATGGTGGAACACGTAGAGAAGAGAGGAGTTGCTAAAATCGGTTGCATCGGTACATAGAGAACAGTGGCCATCATCTTCAAGATATTTTATTTAAAACTGCATGATTTAAAACTTGAAATTATGTTCTTTCATTACCCAAAAATAAATTTTACCTGTTTCATCAATACTTTTTATTTTATTCGTCTTCAATAAAAGGATGTTTCTAGGCAAATCGTGCCTACTAAAACCTATCACGTTATTAAAACAGACGGAAGTAATTTTAAATTAATAAAAATACGTAAATTATTTTATTTATTTAAATTAATTATTATACGGTTTCTAGACTTTTATTAATTTTGCACAATATTTGTTCTTTACTAATATTACTCATTGAACGTTTGTACAGAGTATATTATCAATTAATTTTTTTTTGGGTATTGTGTACAATACAAGAAGTGTCTGTATGAAATAAGAAGGTACGAAAATATTGGGTAATTTAAAAAAAATGTTTGGCAATAGGAAAAAGGATGAATTTTATAAAATAACTACGAATAATAAAGAATGAACTAAATTATTGAATATTTCTTCTATTCATTTTATGGAACAGTGTATCGAGAGCATCAGTACATTTAGAGATTGTTAGTTTTTAGGACGTCACTTTTAACTCTTTACGTCACTTTCTTGTTTTAATCTATCTTTTGTCACACAATTTTTATTTATTAATTCCAGAGTTATTATTATGTAATAAAAAAATACTACGTACCTAACTAAATAAAAACGTACAATCATTAAAATAATTTTCAAAAATAATGCAACGATTCTAACTTCTAAAGTATTTGATTTGTATATCCATATTGTTAAAGTGTTTTCAATTTTTATAGTTTAATTTTATAAATATCAACAGATTCAGTGATGTAATTGGAGCAAGTCATACCAGAAACTACACATTTTGGAATTATGGTGAATTTGCTAGTGAAGGTCTGAGACAAGTCGCAGAAAACGGGAATACAAGAATGTTAGAAAGTGAACTAAAAGGAAAGGTAAGATTGTTTCACTATTTACTTTTAATTTATACTTCGGTTTAGGTAAATTTGGATACATGGCTATAATAATAATAATATTTTGTGTCTACTTCTTCCAAAAATTTATGTATTTTTATAATCATTTATTTACCCAATAAATGTGGTTTATTTTTTATACCGACTAGCTTACTACTATAAATTTAAAAGTGTGTGTATCACAAACAACAATTGATGTAATTGTTTATTGTATTGAAACAAAGTTATTCCTTGTCATTTAATTTTTTGCCATTATGATCAATTTGTTTTCACAACTCACCTGATATCATGTCTTACCATAATGTTCTCTTATGTTTTTGTAATTTATTTCTTCAATACAAATTCACTCCAAGCATATCGTTGAATTCGTAGTTTTACGTAGATTCCAGATATATAAAAATATATAGGTGTCCCATTTGAAATATGAAAGTTATACGGGCCTATTCTGTAACTCAGTGGTTAATTTTTAACAACTGATTCAAAAATTTAACTAATTAAGTATGTTGATATATAACAAAAAATTGGATTTTTAGTTGTAAAATCAATATCTATTGGATAAATTTTTTAACCAGTTGTTAAAAATTAACCGTTGATTTACAGAATAGGCCAAAATGGTAACCGGAAACGCTACCATAATGCCAAATACCATGATTTGTGAGCCATGTAGCCTAGTTTACAAATATAAAAGAAAATTAAAAAATAATTATAAATAAAAAAAGTTATTTTGGGTGGCCTATTTTTCAATGTCACCCTATGTATGTTAAAATTTATATATATATATATATATATATATATATATATATATATATATATATATATATATATATATATATAAGTATATTTAATCTAGACAGTAAATTATATTGTTTTTACAATATTTACTCTTTCCACGTTCAATATCATACAGTTTATTATTATCTTTTACTTTATATAATTGTTCTCGAATCTAAACATTCTTAATTAAATGGAAAAATCTATAATTTTTAATATTGCAGCAAGAAAGAAGGATAGGTACCATTTTGTTTTTTGTTTAATATCTCAAACAAAGCTTATTAAGAATTTTTAGCTTAGTTAAGATTATTAACAATTAGCAGACAATATATTTGTATAATTATTAATATTTATTATTATTTTTAAATAATGTTTCTTAAATTACTAGAAACTAGAATGTTAAGTTCGCAGTTCATGTAAAGGGCAGTTATATTAATCTTAATTGTTAATAAATCTTTATTATGTAATTAAGTTAATATTGTTTCAACAATATGCCTCCAACTTGTTTCTCACTTTGTTCGTACAAAGCTAAGTGAAATGATGAGAATAATAGGTTTGTCGAAAGTTAAGTTAGTTAAACAGCGGTAGCATGTGTATCCTTCAACTTTACACGGTCCTGTTAAACTACTACAATCTTTAATTAAAGACAATGTGGTTCTACACCCTAACAACTAACTAACAAACTATCCAAGGGTGAACCAGACAATAAAGACGATAATTTCACGCCGGTGACCCATTTAACTAAAGTTTAACAATATAATGCTAAAGCCTTATATCGGACGCAAGATTTTGCTGTCACTATTTTAAGAATTATATGCACGTATTCTGCATCATATAAATGGAATTGCATTTCTATAATCTGTGAAAATAGTTTTATACAGGAAATTTATACGTACGTTAAACTAATATAAACACATTAATAATAGATGGAGTCTAAGGTTAAATATAAACTAATAAAATTACCCTTTAACCTTAAAATTAATTTTAATAAAAACTAAATACGTATTTCGAGAACTAAGTTCACATCATCAGTAGTACAATAAGGGAAAGTTAAACAGAGTAGTCAAGATTACTCAACATGTCAACCATGCCAGAGGTCCAAACAACTCTGAAAAACAAAGGAAGAGAAATGGGATTATATAGGGACGGGACATATGTTGAGCTACGCTACATTTTTCTGGATTACCTCTTTTTAGAGCATAAAAATGTTCTTTAAACTGAGTGTCAATTTGTCTTTTAGTTTGACCGATGTTAACTTTATTACAATCATTGCAACTAATTTTATAAATACCGAATATTTTGTTAGTATCTATTTTATCTTTAAGTTTACCTAATAACGATTTAATGCTGTTATCTGTTTAAACTTTTGGTAGCTTTATCGTACGGTAGTGTAATGTATTTATTATTATTATTATTATTGTTATTATTATTATTTTTATTATTAGATCGTGTTAACGTTGTAAAATTAGAAATGGATTGGCGATTTTTAAATTTATGAACTAATTTATCGATAGTTTTAACCGGGCAACCGTTACACTTAGCTATTTCTTTAATATAGTTTAGTTCACTTTTAAATCGTTTTTTGTTTAAAGGAAATTTAGTTAATCTGTTTATTAAAAAATTAAACGATGCTAATTTATGTTGCCAAAAATAATTGGAGTCAGCAGTTATAAATCGATCGAAAAAGAAACTAATAAACAATTACCATTTTTGGACGTACTTGTTATTAGAAACAAGAACAAACTAGAGTTTGATTTATAACTGCTGACTCCAATCAAACGATTTAAAACTGAACTAAACTATATTAAAGAAATAGCTAAAGTATTACGGTTCCCCCTCCCCGGTTAAAACTAGCGACAAATTAGTACACAAATTTAAAAATCGCCAATCCATTTCTAATTTTACAACGTTAACACCATATAATAATAATAATAATAATAATAATAATAATAAATACATAACGCTACCGTACGATAAACGTACCTAAAGTTCAACAGATTTTTTAAAAATCAAAATTTAACCGTATCTTACAAATCATATAACAGCATTAAATCGTTATTAGGTAAACCTAAAGATAAAATAGATACTAACAAAAAATCCGGTATTTATAAAATTAGTTGCAATGATTGTAATAAAGTTTACAGTGGTTAAAGTAAAAGACAAATTGACACTCGTTTTATCTAAAAAGCGGTAATCCAGAAAAATTTAAAGTAGCTCAACATTTATGTTCATTAATAATCACAAAGTTTACAATTCTAATATTAAACTTTTAAAACATATTAATAATGATAGATATCTAAATGCATTCGAGAGTTTAATAATAAATAAATACAAAAATAATTTGATGAACGCAGATCTCGGTCCCATACTAAACTCAAAACTTTTCTATTTAATATATAAAGTTAAATTTTATTGGACGATTTAGAATATAATGACTCATTATTATTGGACGAAATTTATCTTAGTTTATAGGTAATCATTCACCTGTGACTCCCGTCCCTATATAATCCCAGTTCTCTTCCTTTGTTTTTCAGAGTTGTTAGGACTTCTGGCATGGTTGACATGTTGAGTAATCCTGACTACTCTGTTTAACTTCCCTTTATTGTACTACTGATGATGAGAACTTAGTTCTCGAAATACGTATATAGTCTTTATTAAAATTAGTTTTAGTAATATAAACACATGCAATTTATACAGAATGTCCCATAACTTCAGGTACATATTAGAAGAGCATATAGTTCTTAATGTCCTGATTACGGAACAAAAAGACTTTTTTCAAAATTCCTATAATTAAGGGTAGTTCACTTAAGAAGAACATTTTTTGTAGCCCTGGATACTATAATATTTGGAATAGTGAAATTAGTTATAACTATTACATAAAATAATTTAACAATGAAATTAATTTTGCAATTACGTAAAGCTTTGTCACACCAATTAAGTTTGGGAAATGTGTATGTAATGAAAAAAACACACAACCTATTCAACCAATGTCCCAAAACTGTTTCCTTCAAAAACCTCGAAAACTAATTTTTGAATTTTGAAAAAATTCTTTTTGTTCCGTAATCAGGACATTAAGAACTATATGCCCTTCTAATATGTACCTGAAGTTATGGGACATTCTGTATAATTTCCTTTTTTACTAAAAAATCTTGTAACTTTCAACATACGAGTAACATGCTGTATAAACTACCCCTATTTTTAATGTAGAATTCAATTAAATAATAAAAAATGAGATGTATTTTATATTTTTCAATACGCGAATTTTAAAATTTGAAACCTTATTTTTGAAGTAAAATACTGTATTCAATATTAGTCGAAAACTTAGATTGGGTATTATTATACCCACAGATGGGTCGAGTTTGAACCTATGGGGGACCTAATAGAATTTTACCAGTCTGACTACAGAATCTACTAAGCAAAAATGCTTGGACCGTCATCCATTTTAGCTCCTGTATCTTAGAACTGTTACCGTTTTTGCCTTCTTCAAATATACCAATTGAAAACCCCACCTTCAACCTATTAGTAGCAAAATGAGGTTAATCCAATCATCTCATGTTGCTAGAAAATGGACATTCATCCATTTTCCCCCTACCTCTTAATTTGTATTTAGGATATACCGGGATGGTACTTTAAAATACTATTTTTACGAATTACAAAAATTCAAATCCATTCACGACATACAGTGATATAAGTATGGCCGTTATATTTTTGTCATTTTTCCGGGAAATAAGTGTTGTCAAACTCAAACTAAATGCAGGGGAAAAATAGGTATTCTGAAACTCAAAATGAGTGCGGGAAATAAGCAATTCTCATACTAGTGCAGAAAAAATTGAAAAACATAACATTTTTGTTTTATTTATTTGCTATCATGGCGCTTATATATTGCATAGCCACCCAAGTAGGAGACGATATGTCAAAATTTTCGAATTCATTTTTTATCTAATTCTTATTTTTGTGGACAATGGGCTCTATGTCCATTTTTTATGATTCTTTACAAAAAATGAAAATATTCATATTTTTTTAAATCGCTTAATCGTTGTTTCCGAAGAAAAACAAAAATAAAGTTTTGGAGAGGGGATATTCGATAAAAATCATCAATCATAGAATAATCTACATTTGGCAAATTACTGGAATCTGCTTTTAAGAACTCAGGTTCCATTTTTAAAATGATGTACACTGTACAGGGTGTAAATCGAAAAGTGAAACATAGGAGTTTAACATGGGAAATCAATTTTTCTTTGCGCAAACGTTACCTAATTATTTTATGCAACAATACTTCAAATAAAAGTTATAGAGAATTAAATGCAGCATCTAAATCATGTGAAACGATTATTTTATCTCTTCATATAAACGTAAAAATTAATTACAAAGTTACAGTTTTTATGAGCATTTTGTCTAAGCCGCCATGGATATATGACAAAAAAAAACAAATACGTTGTTTTTTATTATAAAAACTGTAACTTTGTAATTAATTTTTACGTTTATATGAAGAGATAAAATAGTCATTTCACATGATTTAGATGCTGCATTTAAATCTCTATAACTTTTATTTGAAGTATTTTTGCATAAAATAATTAGGTAACGTTTGCGCAAAGAAAAATTGATTTCCCATGTTAAACTCCTATGTTTCACTTTTCGATTTACACCCTGTACGTAAACAGCCTTCGTAAACCATATGAGTTGTATGGTTTGGAAGTCAATGTCATATGACGAAATGTCAATGTCATATGATATGACATTGACACTTCAATGCAAACCAAATTTACACCAAAACAATCTGTTGTGTAATATCAAAAATTCGGTTCATTAAAATCCCATTTTTAAGTTTGTAAAGTGCTCTCTCATTCTCCTACGTGACGTCAGAGTTATGGCGCCGTTACATAAATTTTAATTTCAAATATTAATTATAATATATTATATTAAAAAATTATAAGATAATATATAGTTTTCATCATCATTATTATTGGTAGTCACAATGCTTAATTTTAAATTTTTATACTCTGTTTCCTGCAATTCGACAATAGTCATATAGCCCATTACAGAAAAAATATTGTTTTGTAATACTTGCAGTAAACGTGATTCTAAAATTTCATGGAAAATCCAAAACGAGGGCAGCGAGTTTCAGAAAACTTGTATTCGTTTAAGAACAACTAATTTCCCGCACTTGTTACAAAAATAACTCTTTTTGTTTCACATGTCATATATAATTAAGACAACCATAATTGATAAAAATACAAGGAAACATTCATTTTCTAGTCAATTTCAATCAAATTAAAAAGAAATATCAATTGAAACATTTTTCTCAAAGCGTTCAAAATGAATGATATAATTTTACTTTCAATTATTAAATTTTATAAATATTTGTAAGAAAATTTCAAATATAAAACTGGAGATCAGATCGTAGATACTACAACGGGCCATATTTTTTTTTTAATATAGCTGCTCAATACTTACCTATATTATCTTCTTCAAAAGTTCGGCGAATCTAGTTTTAGGATACAGTACATACATAAAGCTTGAATAGGGAATTGAGCTTATATTTGGACAAATTAGTGTCTTCTTAGAAAAAAAAGTACGTAAACTATTATTCACGAAAGATGACTATTCAAGGTCATTTGTGAGCCGTCTGATATAATATTACTTGCAGATAACTTCATTGCATTTCATATACATAGGTGTGTAACAAATATTTATGGACACATTTTAACTGAAAAAATAAGAATAATTCATTTGAAAATTATGTTTCTTTCTAAATCATGCTTTTCTGAAAGATTTATGTGGTTCACTTATGTTTTTGTAAAATACAAAAACATAGACTTAATTTATATTTATAAACCAAGGAATAATAATTTGATTTAAACGTGAACGTCACTGGGTAAATATTAGCACAGAGAGCAGTGTATATGTAATTCTACGACATATGTCATTATTATTTATAGCGTGTTAGAAAGTAATGCCACTATTTACGTAAATCTGTCACATCACATAAATTAAATAGACATAGGTCAAATAATCTTTCTCTTTCTAATACAAAATGTTGCTAAGCTACTGCTATAAAGTGATGTGATTTCTTTCTTCGAACAAATGACCTTGACTAGTCATCTTTCGTGAATAATAGTATAGGTATTTGTTGTAAATTTTCTGAAGCTGTGAATGTGAATAGTATAGGTACTTGCTTACATGTGATGTGTTACTGATCTCATTTATTTTGATAAACATGGTAAAGGATTTGACATCATGTGAAATACATATTGTTTATTATTTTATTGTACATATTACTAAATGAAATACCAAGGTATACTCTGTTGTACAAATACTTTTTTATTTTATTGTAGAGTGATCACATTCGTACAATAATAAAAGCTCGAGGTATAAGCTACCCCAATGTTACTGGCAAAACTTTCGCGGTGTTTCGAGTGGACAACCAACATCACCTGATGTCACTGGTGTCGATGATCGACCCCTCCCCCGATTGGTTCGTCGGCGTATCGAGCTTGGAATTATGTTTGCGGAACTGTTCGTGGGTCGAATCCAAGGTATTGAATCTATACCCGTGGGATGCGGGCACCGATGACGGATGGACATACATTGTAAGTTTGACTACCAAAGAAGTTTTTATTGATAGCACTTTCGTTTTTATACGATTTAAAGCGAGATTGATTTGATTTCAGTCGCCGGATTCACCATCTACTCCTAGGAATCCTATTCGGAGGATTAGATCCAATAGTCCGAATGACCCAAGGTCTCCGTTTTATGACGAAACAGGAGAGGAGATGAAACCGCTCGCCAGGTTGTATTTGTCCCGGCAAAGATTGTATGAGAAGCCTTGTGACTATGTAGAACCAGGAGGTAAAGAAAGCATTTTTTCTAAATAGTCCTATACATCCCTTTATTCATAATACCTAAATAAAAGTACATACATTCATTGACTTGTTATTCACATTAAATATTAACACAGATTTGAATCAGCTATACGTTAAAGTCGATAAATGAATTTTAAATTCAATGGGTATATGCGAGGCCACAAGATTATACAGGCCTGAATGCTCAATTCGTGACGTCACAGCTAGTTTCTTGCTGTCACGCCACGCCTCGAACGACAGCAGTGTAAGCATAGGAAATATACGTAATTTTATACAATTGGGATTGTAAAATGTGATTTATAAAGATATACAATTCGTAAATAACTATTCAAATATTATATATATTATTGTTTAAATAATACAAGAAATAATAAAAATAATTATAACATTAATAAATCTTTAGTTCTAGAGTTAACAAATTAAAATAATATAACATAGAACATAATATAAAAATGATAATAGTGGAACACAAAAAAATTACATTGAAGAATATAACACGCAGGACTTACGTATGTACAAAACAAAAAAAATGTATTAAAATCAACTGCTGTTATTACTTCTCTTCTTACACTGTCTTGACCAATCAATTTTCCTCCATATATTGGTACTTAGTAAAATTTCAATACTATAGATCTGGATTAAATGCAATTTTTACATTCGCAAGAAAATAATTCTAAATAAATATTTGTTATAGTAATAATAACTGAGTATTTGTAATCCGCAAGACACTCTAACCTTGATATAAAATATTTTTCCCCCAGTTATACATATTTAATCTTCTGCATTCAAGCAACCTACCTGCTCAATTTTTCCAGATTATCTCTCTCAAAGAGTTATGTTAAAATATAGTTAACCCGAATAACAATTTATGATAGAAATTTAAATTACCCAAAAAATAAACAATATTAGGTATTTAATACTTAGTATATATCTTGTTCCATTTAAGCCATTCAGTATTGTAGAGAATTGGACATAATTTTGAACTCTTTGATTGGATGAAATGTAATTTTGGCTACTTAAAACTGGCGCTGATGTCTGCGCCATCTACTGAATGGCTTAAATGGAACATAGTATAATAGATTTTACTATTTATAACAGTTTATTATTGATGCTTTTTGAATCACTTTTTTTATAATGTTCCATTTTAGCCATTCAGTATTGTGGAGAATAGGGAATAGTTTGTTCTCTCTGATTGGCTGAATTTGGAGACAAGAAACAAGTTTACCCAATGTAATTTCGGCTAGAGTAGGTAGGTAGGGTAGGGGCGCAATTTTTTTGGCACAGGCGCTCAAACCCCTAGTTACGGCTCTGCGTATGACAGAAGAAAGTACCTATTTCTTCAGGTAGTCCCATAAAACTTTATAACGGGCAATCAGCTTATTCTACAATAAGTTTCGTATATCGCTTCCTACAACTATACTGATGCTCGTTTTCAAACAGCAAAAATGCAACAATGGGGTCATACCAAAAAGAATAAATGTTGATTTTTTTTTTCATAAATGAAAAATTTACCTAATATTATGCATTTATACATCAAAAATATTTAATATTATTATACTTTTCATTCATGATTTTCCTTATTAAGATTCTGAGTTTGGTTTTGTGACGTCACAGTTTTGTATACAAATACACGATAGTGAGGCACACCCGTACTCGTGCTTTTACTGTACATGAACAGATCTGTCACTTTTTTCTAACAACCTTATATAACCAATATTTTGAAAGTAACGTCAACATCCTTGCAACAAGTTGTTTTTTTTTTTTAAAGTAAGTACAAATAACGAAATAGGCCAAATACAATTTATGTTTGATTTAGATATTACAATGGTTGTACAATATTGTTTTGTGTCGTCCTATGAGAACAACTCGTTGAGAAGTAAAAACAAAATTTTGTTTGTTGGTACAGTAGAACGCCGATTATCCGAATTAATTGGGATCGGGGTCGATTCGGATAATCGAAAATTCGGATAATCGGATATAGACTGGTAATAAAGAAAAACGAACTGACACATAGAATAAACTTTATTAAGTTCTACAATAACGCTCACTTGAACATCTCGATCAGAGTAAGTTGCAACCCCATCAGGCCTTAACAAAAATACAAAGTATAAAAATTCTCAACAATAATAGAGGTACAACATATGTAGTAGCAAAAAAAAAAACAAAAGCGAGTTCCAACTTGTTACAACGAAACAAAACAAAAATTACATACATACATACTTGGTTTTAATTTTTTATATTACGCTTAGGACCGATTCGGATAATTGGCGATTCGGTTAATCGGCGTTCTACTGTATTCTTATGGCTCAAGATGTAAGGGAAAGATGGTATAAGGCAATAAATACTCCAAAAGTTTTGAAGACTCGTTTGGGTTCAAGCGTGGTTTCAAAACACAATGACATAAACGTCAAATATAGCTCCATTTTTGCTCGGTAGACGTCACTACGGCCGCAAATCTGAGACGTCATTTGAAATTTTATATAAACTTTAAAAAATTATTAGTGTAAAACTAGAAACTTATATAACATAAAATATATATATTCCTAAGTAGTTTCAGAAAAAAAAATTGGAAAATGTGGTATGACCCCATTGATATTTTTATAGGGTAAAAACAATTATTAGCCAATAGGGCGCGAGCAGACACGTAACTCGAGCGACATTGACGTGCTTGGAATCAGCTGATTTGTGTCCGCATGTCATTTTGACAATGACAGTGTTACTCTGACAAGACCAATGCTTTGATTTATTTTGATTTTTAACTGCTAAAATGTTTTTATTTTTAATTTTTATGTTTTACTGTTTAAAAATTGTAAAATAATAACATTAAAGCAGTTCAAAATCAAAATAAATCAAAACATTGGTATTGTCAACGTGACATTGTTTTTGTCAAAATGACATGCGCATACAAATCAGCTGATTCCACGTACGTCAAGGTCGCTTGAGTCACGTGTCTGCTCGCGCCCTATAGTGGCTATGGCATATATTAATTTTTTAAGTTCAGTAATACATATTTAATTTTTTTAAACATCTCAATTACTGCGGGGCCCCTAATATCGCGGGACCCGTGTATCTGGCACACCTTGCACACTGGTAGTTATGCCACTGTTCCACCAATCAGAATGCGATCCGTTGAAACCGTGCCGGTGGCACCATTCCATATAAACTTAGCTTTATTAGTGTTCCCCCATAACTCAGTACCTACAACCTAATTATTTATCTTGCAATCGTTACAAGCAAAAAAATTGTAGATACTTTAATATAGAACATAATTTGTAATTATTTCTTCAGAGTCACCGGAGCAGCCCGTCAACTGCGACGTAACCGAGTGGTCAGAATATTCCCCTTGTGCTGCAACTTGCGGCCGTGGTGTAAAATATCGTCAGCGGCAGTACATCCATGAATCCTCCAAATCTGTCTGCACCAAACATCTGACTGTCCGCCATACATGCTGGGGCCCTATGCGCATTTGCCCTAACCACAACAACGACCGCTTCGATGACTCTGGATGCGCTCTGACTGATTGGTCCGATTGGTCACCTTGCAGCGTTACCTGTGGCAAAGGTAGTAGGACACGGGACCGACGATACCAAACTAGAAACGCTACCAAACACTGCTCAGGCCTTCGAAACCCTCCAAAACTCATAGATACCGAATCCTGCGATGGAGTTTATGGGCCATGTAAAGATGGAGATAATGAAGAGAATATAGACAACACTGAAGTTACAGACTGTCCAGACAGACCGTGGAGTGATTGGTCGCCCTGTTCAGCCACCTGTGGAAATGGATTTAAAGAAAGGACCAGAGATCCAATCAACACTGAAGTTGATTATGATGAAGACTCCAATGAAAATGAAAATGAAGAGGATCCAGATCCGTGTGAAGATGAAAGAGATAAACAAGTTGTGGAATGTAAAGCTGCAATACCAACTTGTGATATTTCATCAACTTCTGCCGAAGGTAAAAATGATATACTTTTTAAATTTCTACTTACACATTTATTAACAAAACAGCCCAACATTCTTGATTATAACTCACAAAAATTTTGATGTTATATTGTACTATTCCTATAGTAAAAAATATACCAATATTTCATTTCAAAATAATAAATGAACTCAAATATGAATTTGTATCTCAATTTTAACGTATCAAAATTAAAATTGACAGTAATTCTTTAAAAAATTGTATCTTGCTTAAATGAAATATAAAGAACTATAAAGTTTAATATTTGCGATTCAAGGAAGAAGTAGTTCAGAAAAAAAAATGTTAAACTATTGTTACATATGAGGATGTGTCTCATGGTTACAGAAAAAAAAATATAGCATGGGGCATCCACTTATTGAAGAAAAACTAGTGGCTCTCAAGTTATAAAACACAATCTTATATTTTTTAGTAGTTAACAAATCCGTGTTTCTCACAGTTTACGTCTAATTTTTTTAGAAATAAACGCCATGGATCTCATAACAAGCGCGTAACCATGACTCCCGCCAATTATTTTCTTACTATGCGCAGGATCCCATTGCGCATCTTCTATCGCTTTAAATTGAAAAAGTTCTACTGAAATTTAAATAAATTTTATTTTTATAGTTTTTTTTTTAGTAGGCTATGTATGAAAAATAATTGAGCTAAAATTAAAACGAAATATAAATATTTGTTAATATCTTTATAAATATTGTTCTATAATTATATGCACTAAATAATTCAAATTGACAAATAGCAGTTTTTGTTTTTATCTGTAAAAAAAAATAAAACCTGAATCGCGGGTCTAAAATAACAAGGTTTAACTGCAAATTTTAGTAAAATGAAATTTCTGTATAACTAGGTTCTATCTAACATATTTTATATATTTCTGATATTAGTTTTTAGATATTGCTATAAAAATCAAAGGTGTACTTGTTGGTCAATCAAAGAGCCGAATTTATTACGCTACCAACGTTATTTTCTTTCCTGAAATGCACTATAGAAATAGAAATAATATATAGTATATTTAACCTAACGAAATCTTGCACACAATTGACTAAATTTTTATGTAGTATATAAAAAAATTACAAATTGGGACAGGTGGGGTGTGACAAACATTCGGACCATATTTTTAAAGATATATTTGTTGATGTTTTAGAAGTTCCTGGTTCAACGGAAATAAAAAACGATACAATTATTTAATTATTTTATTTTAAAAAAATTAATACTTATAAACACTGATTTTTCGTAACTGAAAAAATTCTTTGGCATTGTATTACAAAAAAAATATAAGTAGGTATTACAAACAAAAATAAATTACATTTTTATGGTGCCATTCTGTACCGTTCTATAAGCTCTATAGACTCTGTAAGTAACCAACGTTACACGATGTAAACAAATTGCTATTCCGTAACTAAGTTACAGTATTGTAAGCGCTACAGAGTTATAGAAATTTCTATAAATCTTACAGCGCCAAAATCTTGACTGTAAAGTATTTACAGAGCATATTGAAACGTCAAAAATATATTTTAAACGTCAAATATATATTTTACATAAAAAATTTAAACAAATATGGAAATTAAAAGCAAAAGTTTTTATTATATCTATTATTAAATGAAAAACATAGAAGGTAATTATACATCCTACCAATTCTTATAGAAATTTATGTTAAAAAAATATTTTAGCATGAAAATAGAGAAGATTTTTCCAGACTTATCATAATGCATTCTGATCAGTGTACCAAGTAATGAATTACATTACTAATTAAGAAATGTTTTTAAACAAACTAATTGTAAAACTTTTATTAAAGTGACTTTTTTTCTTTAATATAAAGTTGAATAATTTTAAATAGCTATACTTAGAATTTGTCATAATTATTGATTCAAAGCTAAGGTAAGGGCAGTTTCCGCCATTCAAGATAATTTGAAGAAAACCTTAGCTACTTGTACGAGTACAAATTAATGGTAGAGAAGTGTTCACAGTTTCATAGAATAATTAAAACAGTCATTAAATGATGACTGCATAATTAATATTAATAGATCACATTAGCGAGGAGAAAAGATTACAAAAAGTAAAACCAGGAGATAAAAAAAAATATTAAGAATGACAAGCATTGATCACAACAATGACAAAAATTGATTACCTGCAAAAATCAAAACATAACGTATTTTGATTCAATAATTATATATTTTATTTAATCATAAACCTATATATTACATATGTATAAATCTGATGTTGTATTTATAGAAATTAATAATGAAAAAATCGTGATGGAATCTATAGCTTATTCAACTACATAAATATATTATGGAATATGTATCTTTGAACCAACATACCTACCGTTTTATAGTGTATTATTTATATAACAATTGTTTCTATTTCATATTTTTTAGAATGCCTACAAAATTACTGTCAAATATACTGTAGCATATTTGACAGCTAGACAGGAATGAAGTTAGGCATTCTATAAGAACAACTCTGTAGCGAGACTTGTTATAGAGGGAGTTACAGAATAGGTAATTTTACTACTCTGTAAGCTGTAGTCTTACAGAGCTCTATAGCTTATAGAGTTACAGTCTTACAGAGCAAAGTTACAGAATAGCACCAATTCGCTATTTATTAAGTAATACTTTAAGTATAAGTGGACATTTTATTATTTTTTTGTTATGGTGCATTATAAAGTGACTGGGGTTTACCACACCACACCTACCCGCCGGGTTAATCTGGAGATTATATTTATTATACCTTTTTTCTTATTTTATGTACGTTACAAAATTTTACCATTTGTACAATAATTCTATTTGTACGAGTATTATAGTTATGGTTTAAAAGACTTGTTGGAGCTGTTTTGTTAGAAGCTTTTTGACTAATCTTACTAACAAATCCTCGTCCTAGATATCTGCAGAATGCCGAAAGATATCGGCCCTTGTCGAGCCAACATCCCACGGTGGTTCTTTGACCACGTGAGAGTAAAATGTGAAGTATTTAGTTACACAGGTTGTTCAGGGAATAGAAACAATTTTGAAACGAGGGAATATTGTGAAAAAGTCTGCGGACGTTTTAAAAGTAACTAATATCGAACCATTTACTAACTCTGTACTAACTAACTAATATTTATAGAAGAACTAATTGCAAACAGAACAGTGAGGAAGAAGGAACTAGGAGTTTCTGTGTCGGGGGTGTTGAATTACAATCTACAGCTACAAGATGATGCTAACATAGGTGCAGACTGTGGTACTAATTTTTACTAACACGGCGAGATGCCATAACAATAACACAAAAATATCTTTCACCGAATTTGTACCAATTTGATAAAAATGAGAGTTCCCATTTAAGATTACCAATTTTCCCCCATTCCACGCCTCTTGGGGTTGAAGGGGGGGGTGGCATAACCGGATATCCCCTGCGAACCTTCAAACTTTAATTCGGGACATTATTAATCCGATGCATATTTCTCGAGTTATTCGTGGTGGTACATTTAAATGGGACACCGGGTATATATTACGCACATGTCAACTAGACTTATTTCCATATACCTATTATACTAATATATTGCTAATGCTCGTATCTTTCCCATAAGAGTAGGTGAAGGAAACACTGTGAAATGGAAATATCATTTCTGCATAAGTCTATCTCACACAAACACCCAACCTGGAATTATGCGCACGCTCGTAAATCTTGACTACTATTGGCTAACGCTGACAGCTGTAGCCGGCTGAGGCAGCGGGCACATGGTTTGACGTTTGATTTCATTTCTGTTTGTACTATTGTACATGTACTTCGAAGTACTTGTGCTCTGATAGAAGAGAAATCATATTAATAATTAACATAAAAAATCGGGGGAACCTCCTATATCCCTCAAAGGATGTGATATTTATATGTAAAAAAACGAAAGGGTATATAGGCAAAGCCAACAGGAAATCTTCAAAAATAAAAAGTTAAAACAACGCATGATTATTAATGTGTTTCAGCAATGCTCTCCTTATGTGTTTAATACAACAACAATTTGTTAACCACACACAAACTGTTTTAGACAACCACAAAACACAAATTATGAAAATTATTGACTCATTTCTAAAAATTAGATTTTATCACGAAACGAAATTACTGTCGGAAAAAGATGATTATATTACAAAAAAGTATCATCGAATTGGGCTATTTAGAAATCAATAAATATTTTATAAATTATTTCTTTTAATCTTATTTACCTCACTGTCACCTAAATAAATTAATCCTGACCGGATTATATTTCTATTATTTTTACAGTACAACAAAGCAAATTATATAATACAAATTTAACACTAGAACATGTCATTGTTATATATTATTACTTATACTTATATTCAAGAATTTATACACAAAATAAATAGGTAAATATAACTTAATTTCTCAAATTTAAATTTTCTAGCACTAGTCGTCAATAATCAAGTCATATCAGCCGTGTTCCTTCGGGCTGTGATTCGCAATCTAAATGATAAAAGTGTTCATGATGTCGTTAGCCAATAATGTCAAGGTTTACGAGCATGCGCATAATTCCAGGTTGGGTGTTTGTGTGAGATAGACTTATGCAGCAATGATATTTCCATTTCACAGTGTTGGCTTCAAGAAAAACAAAGGATCAGCAATATATTAGTTATATGACTATCTCAATATTTTTTTCAGAGAAAAAGTATTTTCTGTTGTGTCAACATTTTGTGTATTTTATAACGTTTAATACAAACAAATTCTAATGGCGCGGGCGACCCATATCTTATGATTTCGGCGCGACACTCAACGTCTTAACGGGTTACTTTAACCGATTTAGGAAACTTGTTAATAATTATTAAATCGGTTTTAATGTTTCTGATTATTAGTTATTTTATAAAGATCCACTTATATTTACTTTCAATGTAAATTTAATTTAATTGATCAAATTCGTATTAGTTTTCAAGTTCTTATGACTTTAAAATCGACTTACATTTGTTCATTTCATTAAATGGAGCTAATAAAATAGAACTTACACCATCTTCTACGGCGCCTTCCATCACATTGACCAACTGAGTCTTTTCAAATATACCAACCGCGGCAACCTCATCACAACAAACGCCAATTCCATGTGTGACCTCGCCCTACAAATTATTATATTATTACACCACTTGTATGCGAGGACTGTATTGCTATAAGAAAATAAATAATAATAATATCATTAAATTCACTTTGGAAATAAATTTAAGTGGAGCATTATAAAACCGACCCTAAGTAAATAATAATCGTTGCAGACATACTAAAAAATTTAATTGTGTTACAAATTTATCTAATTGGTACAATTCGGATATAGTATTTATAGTAGATATGGCTGCGTTCAGCACGTCACAGTTGCTGGACCAATCGCATCCGTCCATTCATTGCGTTCGGCAAACGTCGGCACTCAGCGCTGCTAGTGCTATGACGTGTTGATCGCGGCGAATGACTTCTTCGTGCTAACAAAATGTTCATTCTGCAGCAACTCCTGACCCAATATCAGAATTCAAAATCGGAGGATTAGTTATGGATAACTACTTATCAGAACCTGAACCAGAACCAGATACTAAATACGTCACAAGCGCTCCCGTAATCGATTGCAAGGTGTCTCGTTGGACAAAGTGGACGCTTTGCAATGCTACAGAACCTTGTTCGAAGGGCGTTAGGAAAAGACATCGAGATATAGTGGTATGTTTTGAAAAAAAAAATGTTAATTATTAAATATTGTTTTGAGAGGTTAATTTTTCTTTCACAGGAACATCCGATGAATGGCGGAAAAGCGTGTCCCAAGAAACTCATCAAATTTAAGCGGTGTCACATGCCTTGTGGTAAGTTTTTTTTTCTAGATATTAAATATGTAATTTGATTTATTTAACCTCGAGCCGCTGTTCATAGAACTTCCTTGCGGGCCGTATGTTGGCTATGCCTTTACTTACCTGTCAAAATTGAATAACAGATAAGTAATAGCGTTTTCAGCTTACTGAGTGCAATATATCACGTGACGACACTGGACGAGTTCTACCCTCATCCGGTGGCAGTGCAATTCAAGCTGAAAACGATTTTGTTTAGTCGCACTGACACTATTGCACTTGCCTAGGGAGTCAGTGCACAAAAGTCGCACTGAGCCAGTGCACGGTGCAACTTTTTCTTAAGCTGAAAACGCATCAGCTGACTAAATTGTACACTCAATGACAAGCTGAAAACGCTCAGTGCAAAAAAGTGCGCACTCGACTTGTAAGCTGAAAACATAAGTAAAGTTAAATTTTGACATAAGAGTCTAAAGTTTTACTTTAGCTACTATTTTGGCTAAGTTCGCGCAGTGATATTGTGTAAAAAACTATTTTTTTTTTCAAATAGTATTCGAGTTACGGCATTAACTTGCATTTTTTTAAATGAAACGTATATTAGGAAAGTTAAACACCATTAGATGTTGTACTTTTTAGATTTCCGATGTATGCATTACATATAAATTTACGAATTTTCTTAAATATTTCATAAATTTAAAATAAAATAAATTTGACTTGATAAAAAAAATTAACTGTACTTTACACTTTTAATTTTTTTTATGTAATGCTACGTATTTATGTGCTTGTTTACCGGTTTCAGGATTTTAACCCATTGTTTACATGTACACATCTGTAATGCCCGGTTGCAGAAACGTTAATCAACGCATTGTTCGGTTAGCGGTTCATCAAACCAACAAATGCAACGCGATTTTTTGACAGCAATGTTTTAAATGTCATAAGAATAAGAAACTGATTCGAATTTGTTCGTTTTGATGAACCGCTAATCGAACAATGCGTTGATTAACGTTTCTGGAACTGGGCATGTCTTACAGATCTGTAAATCTATAAAAACCTGACAAAAACGCATCTATTTTTGTTGATTAATATAAAATTATACACAAGAGTGGCAGCTTTCGTTGCGATTGTGTTCATTATTTACAAATTTACAGATGACAAATATCTAAATTATGCTTTATTTCTCAGAATAAAGTGAACCGTGTTAAGAACGATACACTATTGAGGACTAAAATGTTCTATAGAGGCGCTGCGTTCATTTAAGATGGTCGACTTAGGGCCGGTATTTCCATCTCCGGATAAAGTTTAGGATAACTATCCGTCAGATAAATTATAAAATATCGCATCGAAATAAAAGCATAAATGATGTAAATTATATTGAATGCCATTTTTTGATGCGATATTGTTCATTTATTCGACAGTTTACCCGAAGATGGAAATACCGGCCCTTAGTTGGTAACTTTCTGAGGTGTGATTAGCTGCCTGCTGCCATAACCTCAGACTAAACATAATTAGACGCCGCATTGCCTATACTGCGCAATGGTTTGTTGTGATGCCATTCCTTCCATGGTGAGGGGTTAGGTGAGGATAGGAGGGATGAGGCGTTTGTTTTGTACAGCGTGTTGCCTGCCTAGTTTGTTATTATTATTCTACGTTCGTTCAAATAAGGTTCGAATGTGATTTTGTAAGGTTAGGTGCGGTGAAGTTTACGTTTTGTGTATATTTTTTATTTAAACCGTAAATGATTCAGCATGGTTCATTATTGTTTAATATGTGATGAACTATCAAATGTCAAAAAGCTCCATAGAAGCTTTCATCGGTAAGTTTTCCTATAAATATAGATCTGTTAATTACTACAAAAGATTGTGTAGGTTGCCAAAGGATACAGATAAAAAAGACGAATGGTTGAATATAATACATCAACAAGGCATTATTTTGAAACGGGTCCCGTCGAAATATTCTTGAGTCTGTTCTCGGCATTTTGAAGAGTCTAGTTTCCTCGGTAATCGACTAAAAAAAGATGCGGTTCCAACTATCTTTGATTTACCAAATATTTCTTCAATAAGGAAACAAATACAGAATAAGTAAGTACTTGAAATTTAAATTAACATTCGAAAATAAATGAAACAAAATAAATGTTTTCAGAATGAAGACCCAGGAAACAAAAGTTTCGACCGATATTTTCCCTGTTGCTTCAATATTTAGGTCTGTAAACTTGCAATTATTTTTGATTAGAATGAAATTTAAGAAATTGTTTATACATGTAGGACTACAATCGAGTCTACTATTGAACCAGCAATAGATTTGGATGTAGTAGAAAGGTAAATCTCCGAAAGACATTATTATTGAATTAATATAGAAAAAATAAATGTTAATATGTATTTTAGGATTTCTGCGGAAAATATTTCTTGGGATATCGAAGTTTTTGCAGCAGTAGAACAAAGGTAATATTTTTAAAAACCTAACAAATAAATTTTAAAAATATTTATTATTGAATTCTATTGTAGTTCACCTCGTGAAATAGACTGTTCTCCAACAGACAAAAGCAAATAAATCTAATAGCAACCATTCATCTTTTTTTATATCAGCAAGATATTTGATGATAAGGATAAGGAGGCGTGGAAAACTATCAATCTTGTATTATTTATTCTATCGATTCAATAAAAACTATAAGTGTGTATTATTTAATCTATCCATTTATTAATTCACATAACTCTTTCGTTTGTATTTCAATTAATCTTAAATTTCTATGTTCGAGTATTTTTTTTCAAAAATTAATTTTGTGTTGCTCAATGCTTCGTTTTTCAAAACAATAAAAATAACACTTTATCTACATACTAATGCTATATTTCTGTTATATTATAGTGCAATCTTTAAATTTTCTTCAGAAATTATTTATTATTATATAATCAAAATGTAAATATTTGATACCATCATTGTAAATATAATTTTTCTTTTTTAAACCAAAATCACTTAATAGGTTATTAAATGACAGCTGCTGTCACTTTCAAACTATAGCAAATGCAACCCGCATTTCATGAACGCAGCTAGCTAGCTCGGCACGCCCACTTAAGTTCCTGCTTCACAACAAATGGTAATATGCGGCGTCTAATTATGTTTAGTCTGAGGCCATAAACAATTCGGAGGGTTTGCAAGTTTGCCGCTTGGTGGCTACGGGTTAATTTCAGTCGCGAATAACGTTATCGGTATGTATTAATGACGAGCATTATCCTGATGAAAAATAAAATTAAAATATAATCCTCGTTATTAATGCATACAGATAACGTTAGTGTATCATTCTTAACACGGTTTACTTTATTCTGAGGAATAAAACACATTTACACACAATTACAATTTAAATATTTATCATATTGACATATCTCAAAATAATTGTTCTGTTAATCATAGCATTCTAAAAGTAGCATTAATGACAGAATTTCAAAAAATTATATTTATCAATGTCTTAATTTTCTGAAACCGATAAACTATTATACAAACTACGGATGTTATTAATCATAACAAGTCTTAGAAGTCTTAAAATCCTCGCTCAACGAGCTCGGATTTCAAACTGACATCTGCGGCAGTTATGATGTGTATAACATTCCTATACTCTATCCATTTTAAGTATATAGATTGGTGGGAAGATAGGTGCAGTTTGATTCTGGATTTTAATTGGTAAATATCTCGACATTATCCAATCAAACAAGATCAAACTGCACCCATCTTCACACCACTCTATAGTTAAAGCGGATAGAGCATAGGTATGCTAATAGCTATAAAACCGATAAACTATTGAACAAACCACGGATGTCACGAATTATAACAATCCTAGATATGTTAATAGCTATTTTCGATGCAATTTATTTTCCAGTTTTTCTTTGTTTGGTCATTCATTCTTTGACTACGTTTCTTAATCGCTTTTGGCAAAAATCATATTTTAAAAAAAAATGTCCGCAGATAGGGATACCAGCAACGAGCTAAATCCAACCTGGGGCCCACCAGGAGGAGGCGACTCGTCCCAAGACTGCATAATGTCCAAGTGGAGCAACTGGTCGCCGTGCAATACGGACTGTGGTTCAGGAATACAGCAACGCACAAGAAAAATTATTCGGCACCCTAGAGCTGGTGGAAAACCTTGTATGTCTAGACTAGAATCTAGACCTTGTCATGTCTACGCGTGTCCTTAATAAGAATATAGCTACTATGTTGTCAGTCGGGAAATTTAGGGAGAAACAGTCGCCGAAAATAATGTTCATTTAAAAGAATCAGCAATGTATGTATCAGTAAAACATTTTATAAAACGTTAATAAAACCAATATTCTACAAATGGTTTAGAAAAAATTGCATTTATTTTAAAATAATTGCACTAAATTACAGGTGATTCGCATATAACAGTAGCAAATTAGTAAAAATAAATTAAAAACCTTGATTACACAGGATGTGAATTAAAAAGCGAATCATAGGCGTTTAAAATGGGAAATCAGTTTTTCCTTGCGCAAAACTTCCCATTTAATTTTGGACAAAAAGTTTCAAATAAATGTTGTAGAGAATTAAATTCTACACCTACATCACTAAATAGATTTTATTTTGCATTTTTAGTAACCTGTAAAATCCAATTTGAAATTTTGTAAATATTGCTAATTTGTAGTTATAGCCATGGAATTTAAATAAAATGCATATCGTTTGAACTGTCAGAAATTCGATTTTGCAGGTTACAAAAACGATCTATTCAGTGATTAGATGTAGAATTCGCAGTCGTAGATAAAATTTGCACTCTAGCGGAGCAAATTGTTACTACGGAAAGCAATCGTACAAGCGTTATAATAGGTTTGTTCGTTTCTTTACCTTGCGTCCATATACTTTGTATGGAGGCGGCAGTAAACCGTAGACGCAAAGTAGCGAAACGAACAGACCTTTTGAATAACTGACAGCTGAGAGAGTAGTGTAATAATTAAATATTTAAACGGAGCACCTGCATCTAATAGTACATTAAGATACAAGTTTCATAAGACATGATTTTAGCGCACGCGTCATTCTTAGAAACGAGCGGCTTGCCGCGAGTTTTCTAAGGGGACAAGTGCGCTGAAATGTCTTGTGAAACGTGTATTTTATATAATTTTTTCTATTGTGGTCATTTTTTTCAAAAAATGTACGTTATCTAATTTAAACTCATTTGGATGTCATAAAGAAGTACTTTATGACATCCAAATGGGTTTTATAAAGTACATATTAAAGAACCAAAATAGAAAAATAACTTTTTAAAACTTGGTTTGTATACAGTCTGCAGAACACAGTGAATAAATAAACAATCAAATACCAAACCATTCGTATGGCGGCCATCTTGTTCCGAAAATCAGCGCCACTAATGTTAATTTCGATTGCGAATATAACTGATTTCTCATGTTAATCGCTTATGGCCCGCTTCTTAATTAACATCCTGCTATTTGAAAATAGACTGTATTAATTAAATTAATGTATTGTTGTTCTTCGCTTGTTCTTTTAAATGTGCCATATTGTTGATAACATATCTGATGAAGTGAATTAAAGATATTTTGCATTTTCTTATATTTTATTCGTTCGTTTGTACAAAACAAAATGCAACATGTAGTTTGCAATATTTACATATTAAGTATTTAGAATAGTGATATTTGATTAGAACGACCTGAGCATTAAAACGAATGTGAAATAGTTGTAATTTGTAGTTCGTAAATAAATCTTAATAGTTTTATATAAAATAGATAAAAACAAGTTATAATCGTACTGAAAAGTGTACATAAAATTATTGTAAGACAATAATGAGTGTAAATATGGTAAAGAAAATCGTAGCCTTCATAACAAATATTAATCTTGTTTCCTTTTATACCATTTAGATAAAAAATAGTACTTTATAGACAAAATCAAACATATAATTGAAACTGTAGCTCCTATTTCCTTAGATAGTCATAAGGGGGTCTCGGTTTTCTTTGGAGCTTTCGGAGGCAATATTTGGAATTTTAATTCACTGCCTTTTGTACGTTTTTGAAGAACTCTACTATCAACTTTTACTTTCTCTTCAATGGTACTGTAAACTTTTTCCTGCAATAAAATTTATAATTATTACTATCTTGAAATTTTATACCCTTAAATTCATCCTGATACAGTTAGTTTCATTTAACTAACACGTTGACTGCGGTAGTAGGCTGATCACAAAATTTCGTTAGTTGCGTTACTGGTCGCCGGGGACTGATTTTTTACTTAGTAGTAAAAATAAATATCGATTTTATTAGTTTCATATATCTTTGTACAACATGCGCGTTGATCTCAGTTGACAGAAACCACTTAAATAGGATACAATTTTATACAATCTGCACGGAAGTGAAGTTTATGAAAATAATGGCAGCACAGGAATGAATAACTGGATCGGTCCCCGAGGACTTATGCCGCAGTCAAAGTGTTAATATTTTTTTTACTTACGCAAGAGTCCATATTCGTTTCATCTCCACTTATCACAACCCTGACTTCATATTTCTTGTGTATCCACTTTAAAATATTTTTTATTCTTGATTCTAAATCATGTTCACTAATTTTAGAATTAATCAACAATAATTTTTCTCCCTTTATTGCGCTGTCATTCTTTTTTTCTTTCTTTATCTCTCTTTGTTTTAAGTCTTCTGCGTGGTATTCTGCCCCAGTCATCAATTTATAGACCGGTCTTTGTGTTTTTGTATCTATGTCAATTATTTTCACTAGTTTTAAGTCTCTACGCTTTGATATTTTCTTGGCTTCCTCAATGGAAACAATTTGAATACTTTCATCTGGCGAGACGAGAGTAATTTTTGGAATTGGCGTAGTTTTTCTTTTCTTCTCCCCTTCCTTATTTTCGGGCTGATTATTGGAAGAAAATAATTTTTGTTGATAATACACACTCGCTAATTTAAAACAAGGTGGTGTGTTATTGATTGTAATAGTTCGAAAACTATTTAAAATCCTAAATGCAGCCATAATTGCATAATTTTACCTAAAATATAGGAAAAATCATGACATATTTGTTAGGTTAGTTAAACGTCAAAATAAACGTGCTAAGTTTTTCACAATTATGAGTTTATGAACAAAAAATGTTTTTATCTAGAACGTTTAAACAATTTACAAGAACAAACCTGAGATATAGATATTATATTTTTCACAGGTACGTTTCACAGATAAAATTTATGCTGTTTTCTTCACGTCGTCTTCTTTCTAACCTTACTTTTATATCATGTAGTTATTTTAGGGAATGTACGAAATGTGGATATTGTACAAAAGTAGAGTACAATTTTGCAGAATTTCCAGTAGAGAAAATAAGGAATTTTAGTATAATAGCTCATGTTGATCATGGTAAAAGTACTTTGGCTGATAGATTATTAGAAATAACAGGTGCTATAACCAAAGATGCTGGAAATGCTCAAGTACTTGATAAACTACAGGTTGAAAGAGAAAGAGGAATTACTGTTAAGGCTCAAAGTGCCTCCTTGATATACTTTTATAAGGGAGAGGATTATTTATTGAATTTAATTGATACACCGGGACACGTTGATTTTTCAAATGAGGTACAAAGATGAAACACAGCAGCAAGGGATTATACGTGTTACAAATTTATAACGTATGTACTATAGGGGATGCAAAATAGACTAACTTTTACTAATAATATCCGGAATCGCACCGTTTCCGAGCGAAAGGCTCTTAAAAGCGCTTAAATGTAATTATTTACTTTAATTTTAGTTGGCTGTGACCATAATCACTACAGTTATTATTTTGTTTATTTTAACTGTTATACTCCATTTACGATAGCGGGAGAATATGGAACAAATTCTTGGACAGAGATGTCATTCTATTGGTCAAAAAAGGATAATTTTGGAGCTGAACCAATAAAATACCTTGTTTCTGTTCAAGAATTAGTTCCAAATTCTCTCGCTACCGTGAATGGAATATAACGTTTTTTAAAAATATTTTTATTCATTTGTCTAATACATATTATAATAACTAATCAAAGTGATGACCAACTTCAGTGCAAGCATTGCATCTTCGGAGTATATTTTGATAAATTCATTCAAAAACGCCAGGATTTGTTTGAATATCTCTTAGCGAAATCGCGAACAGTATGCAACTCAATATCTTGATTCAATGCTAAAAGTTAAAATAAACGAAACTAATAACTGAATGGACCTTTTACATTTTTATTGCACCGTGACGTCATTTTTCAATGCGCTACGTAGTGAAATTCTTATGAACTAGACATGAGAAGGCACCAGGTTATCAAATAAAATGATTAAAAGAACAAGCATTTATTTGCGATAAGTAATTATCTTAACAACACAGAAACAAATTATTTTGCCTTTGATTATAAAGAAATTATTAGTAAAGACAAAACAATTTATTAAGAAACTAAACAACAGTTTTATTCTTGTTTGTAACTTTCCTAATAACAAACTGGCAACGACGCAATTATCTGTCACTCTTTGTGGTGTTTATTTCGCGTCTTTAGAACATGTAACCACATATCTGTTTCTGATTCCCCTTTACCCATGCTCTTGTTTTAACATATTCATCATCACAAACGCTTTGTGTGAATTTATTTAATATACTTACTCTCGTCTCTCCAGATGAAAGTATTCAAATTGTTTGAAATATATCTGGCCTCCTCAGTCCGCAAACAACCTACTGCGCACTACATATATATATATATATATATATATATATATATATATATATATATATATATATATATATATATATATATATATATATATCATTTTTGCCCATCTCTCTCTTTTGATGTAAAAGTTAACAGCCTGTAACTCGAAAACGGTGCGTTTCCGAATGTAAGTTTATTGGTAAAAGTTAGTATATATTAAATTCCCTACATACTCTATAAATTAGTAACACGTATTCATTAACACCCTGAACATACAGGTGTTTCCTTTAAAACAACCAGCGCTGTTTTGGGCGAACTAATGATTTTAGAAAAAAATATTATATACAAAATATGATCAAGAATAAGGGGCTAATTTATCAATAATAACAAACCGAAAATTCAACCAGTGGTTCTCAAATGGTAGAATAAAATTATAAAATTTAAATGGTATCCTATATAATTTTTTAGTTCATTAGACAGGGATTTTTTTAAATATCAACTATATATATATTGCACAGAATTGTATAACGAGAGAAATGGTATTAAAAATTAAATACTGAGTAATCAAAAATGGCTGAAGGTTACGTGCGTCACGTGAAAACTTTTGTTCCAAGATGTCAAAATTATATTTTAATTTCCATAATTCATCAAAACTATTTTTCATATATGACAGATGATGACTGGTGCATGACATTATAGGTTTGTTCCAACAAACCATCAAACCAGTTTGTGAACGGTCGGGTACATGCGCAGAGTGAATTTAGTGTGCCAACATGAATTTCGACTGAATCATGTACTAAGCGTCGGTTATTCCAACATACAATTGATCGTTCATGAACTGGTTCGTGAACGGTCAAATTAGTCAGTGAATTTTTAGTTGTACTGTTAGTTCGGGACATGCGCAATGCATACAATCCATTAGTAACCTATTTTATTCAGTATTCTTTGTCAGTTATTAATAATGTATTTTATAAAATGAGTGATTCAGAGGGATTTTCCAGACATTTGATAAAGTTTAATTGAGTTTCTAATATTTCTTAAAATTAAATTTGAAATTTCACAATTTATTTTTGATTTATTGGGCACGTATTTATTATCGATCGCTAAATAAGTCAAAGTTTTGTATTTTACAAAAAAAAAATTCAATTTTTTTCATGTGAATTGTTACGGCATTGGAATTTCGAATTTTAAACTACAAATTACAGTTCTGCACCGTTCCAACACAACTTAGTTCTGGATCATTTCAAAACTAGTACTTTATTAGCGCCTGCGTAGAAAATAGTGCATGGACCGTAACATGAACGATACGCAAACTGTATGTTGGAACAAACCTTATATCATAACCGTACGTTGATTCATTTTATATTTGTTTCGCATACCTCCGTAAAAAAATTTAAGTAATTTATTTTCATTGTGGCTTTTAATGAAGAATGTGATAAATTTCTTCTTGAAGCATATTTTCGTTCGTAAAGAAGACGGTTCTTAGGATTATTCTTATGACAGCTAGCAAAATTCGAAAGGTACGCTCATGGAAATAGTAATGCTGTCACTAAATAAGCTTCAGTCAGCTGATATGTGTGCGCTTCAAGAACTATGTCACTTTGACAAGACCAATGTTTTGACTTATTTTAATTTTGAACAGTTCAAAATTTAAAAAAGTCAAAACCATAGATTAAGGAAAATATATAGTAGAAGATTGGCTATCTCCCATATAAACCGTGATAACAAGTTTTAGTGACATCTATGAAAAGGTCAGAACTAAATTTGACAGCTGAGAGGTGGCGGGAAATATGAATTCATTTTGAATTGTTCTAAAAATTAAATTTCATTTTTTAATAATGTAATTAAAAACAATCTCAATGCAGATTCACCCCCCTGGTCAAAACATTGGTCTTGTCAAATTGACATTGTTCTTGTCAAAATGACAAGCGCACACAAATCAGCTGATTCCGAGCACTTCAAGGTCGCTCGAGTCACGTGTCTGCTCGCACCCTGTAGCCTATGATAAGTCTGTTGCCTAGGTTACACTAGTAGTAAAGCTATTTTTTTAAATACTATTTCTAATTTTACTACCATTTACTCGAAATAATTGTTATGCAACATTATATATTATTTATATCGTTGAAATCAGAATCAAATTCTCTAATGAACTAAAAATTATAGGATGCCATTTAAAAAATATAATTGTTTTACCGTTTGGGAACCACTGGTTGAATTTTCGGTTTGTTATTATTTTAGCCCCTTCTTCTTTAATACATATAATACATTTTTGTAGGTATCTCGCTCATTATCAGCATGCCAAGGTGTAGTTCTTCTTGTAGATGCGAATGACGGAGTTCAAGCTCAAACTGTAGCTAATTTTTATCTAGCCTTCGGTAAAGATTTAGTAATCGTCCCTGTTATAAATAAAATTGATTTGAAAAATGCAAATCCTGAAAAAGTTTGCGGACAACTCAAATCTTTATTTGATATAGAACCTTCTGAAGTCCTAAAAGTAATAGAACCAAATGTCTCTTATTATATATTTTTATATTTTATATAGATTTCAGCGAAAAAAGGAATAAACGTGCACTCAGTTCTTGAAGCAATAATAGATAGACTGCCTCCACCAAAAGTAAATAGGGGCGGCAATTTTCGAGCCCTTTTATATGATAGTTGGTATGATAAGTACAGAGGGGCGTTGAATTTAATGTACATACATGATGGGACGATACAAATTGGAGACAGTGTTTCATCGTGTCACACGAAAAAAAGTTTTGAAGTGAAAACTTTGTCAGTGCTGAGACCACAAGAAGTAAACGTCAAAAAACTGTAAGAAAATATGTTTTTCAAAATAATATTGTTTAACTTTATCCACATTAAAAATGTTTAAGCTAATTTTGAAAATACCTTATATCTCGCTTATTATGAGAAATTTACTTAGAATAAAATGGTGTAATTATATAAGATATCACAAAATATATTTTTAAAAGGGGCCCTGTGTTGAAAGTATTAAGTCTCATGTTTTTCCTTATTTTATAAGTTTTTCAATGATGTTTAACATGTCTTCAGTTCTTGTCTATAAAAATAATTTATTAATTTATTGGGGTGAAACATTTAAAATTATTAAGAAACAAATGAAATAATTAAAAACTCATCATTTGATTCTATTCTTTATAAGCCATTCAAGATAGCGAGTTAGTTCCAAATTCTCTCGCTATCGCGAATGGACTATAGACCCGGTATTTCCATTTCTTTTATTTGGCAGGTAAGTTAACACTGTTTAACCGGAGATGAAAATATCGGGCCTTAACCAATGGGGTCCTATACTAATTTTATAAAAAAAAATATTTTCTGCAACAGGTCGAACTAAGTATTATAACGAAAACGCGACTTAAAAATTTTACATAATAAGCGAGATATGAATTTTTAAAGTTAAGAATTTGGTGCGTGGTTGACAAACTGTTAGTTCTAGAGAGTACAGTTATTTCATGTTGGCATAGCTGAAATATTTTTATATATAAACATATATTATAATCACGAAGAAATTATTCTTATTAAGCTTAAATAATATAAATAAAATGCATTTTTTGCTAATAAATTATAGAACATTGAAACAGTTTGACCATTGTTTGACAATATTAATATTGTGATACAAACTATGGCGGCAGATGGCGCTAGTGTTAGTTCATTGATGTTTCCACGGTAGGTTGGCCTAACAAGCGCGCGAATCTCGTTTTTAAATACAGGGATCCAATCAAATTGCAAAAACACGACACTAATACTCATTAATTTACGTATATTTTTGCATTTTATCTAAGATAGTTAAAATATAACTATGGTATAGTACCCCGTTACTTTTTCTTTATTAAAATATTTTTATATGCACGTCACACTCGTACTTCGTTTTGACATAATTCGCAAATTACATCACGTTGTTCTTCGTACGAAACCGTATAAAAATGTTGTCTGAATTTCACTTAATAAGCAAAATATAAGGTATTTTGTAAATGAACAAAAAACAAATTTTAGTGTGTAGTTTAAAAACAGGCAATAGAAAAATTCTGTGACTACTATTAATTTGGTTTCAAAAAAATTATTCTAGAATCTACAAATGATTTTGCTTTATCGTTACTATGTAGATATTACGCGAATTACCTTAAAAATCATCATAAAAGATATACAGGTGTCATTGTATTCCACTATTCATATATATATATATATATATATATATATATATATATATATATATATATATATATATATATATATATATATATATATATATATATAGGGTTATTTAAGAAAATAACTACTTAATAAACAAATAATGTTAAAAATACAAAAATAATTTACAAAAACTTCACAATAAATTTTCTATTAACCCGCCATTTCGTTCTACGCACTTCTGCGCCTTCGTTTTGTTCCTTTTATAACTTTTCTCAGAATTTGATTTAGGATTCTTACTGCGGCATTTCTTAAGTCATTTTTATTCTGATATTCCCGAATAAAAAGTTTATTTTTTAAGTATCCGTATTTAAGTAGCCTTCGATTTACTTTTTTCAATTAAATTTTAGTATTAATAATATTTTTTGTTAATTTCTCTGTTAATTATAAAAATAAATTATTACTATTTTATATCATTGTAAAGCTAAAAAAATTTTGTTTTCAATGGCGTAACTTTCCAATATGGCGTCCATATAAAAATTAAAACTTTGACATCAATCCTCGGAAACCAACATTGATAAAAAAAATTGAGCATCGCCAGTCGAAAGAACATAAAAAAGTGCCCTAAAGATGTGCAAACCAAAATCCAGTATGATTTCACACTTCGAAGTTATTTGCAAAAATAAAAAACTGCAAAATTTACATTTTCGCCTAGTGACCTATGCATTTTTTCGCAAATAACAAAATACCATTAAAATGGTCTCCTAATGGGGCAACTTTTGTCTAATTTAACCAACCTCGTAGCTCTTACGGTTCTCGAGATCCCAATGCATTCGTACCTTAAATGGGACACTCTGTATATATATATATATATATATATATATATATATATATATATATATATATATATATATATATATATATATATATATATATATATATATATATATATACAGGTGTCCCAGGACGAGCTTACGCTATCGTTATTTTAAAAACTATTCAATATTATTTTACGATATTTGGTATCTAGTGGTTTTCCGACGTGTCCGTTTCAACTAAAATATTTTCAAAATAGTACGACTTTTGGTTTATCAGGAAGTAGACCCTAACTCTCTTATTTTAAATGGAATGCTAGATTATTATTTCACTTAATTCATTAAAAAATTGTACATATAAAACCATAAAAAATTTACTCATGATTAACCACTTCCGACGTAATTAAACTTTTTTGATTTTTTCACTGTTCCGACCACTTTTTTATCACTCGAGAATAGAAACGAATTTTTATAATATGTATAAACAGTTTTATAAAGAAAGCTATTGTTTACAATAATATAAATTAATAATCGACAATTTTTGAAAATTGTAATTTCTACGTCAACGTAAACTCAGTTTTTTAAAATTAATTCTTCGTTAAAAAAATAGGGGTTATTTGTATAGCATGTCCTAAGTTGAAAGTTGATTGGTTTTTAGTAAAAAAATTGAGTAAGCATATTTTTATAGGTGTTTTTTGGCGATACATTGATTTGAAACTATTTCGTAGTGTTTCAAAACATATTTTGGCGTCAGAGACGAAATTGGTTGAAACAGTTTCGTATGTTTTCGTTTCGAATATTTCGTAGTAGAGGGGGTAAACGTCAAGAACCCGGAACACCAATAAACGTTTCTAAATCATTACATATTATTAGTTAAAAAATTAATAAATCTGGTTTATCCATTATTACCTATGAAAATAAAACGTTTGTACGCGTTTAAATAAATATTAAAATACATATATTTTATCTGTTAGAAAATAACAATAGAGTGCAAGGAATCTGTTTTTAATCACTGTTTTGAATAGTTTTTATGTACACCACAAATTCAAACTCATTCAAACGTCTAATTAACATTTGACAGTATTAAATATATACGTCATTAGTCAAATAGTTTTGAAAACATTACGAAACTGGTTCAACGCCAAAAAACGCCTTATATCTCTCGAGTTACTAGGTAAATACCTTACGTATTTTCAAAATTAGCAAAAACAAGTTTAGTCTGTTACTCAAAAATAAAAGACGATAAATAATTTATATGGCGCCTATTAATTTTACACAAAAAAAATCTTTAATGAGACATTAACGATTTTATTTAATATACTCTCTTATTTCAATATTTATTTTAATAACTTGAAAATTGCTGACGTAATATTTCTAGGATGGCAGGTCAAATCGGTTTAGTCGGTTGTAACATGAGAAACAGCAAGGAAGCTCACATAGGAGACACTTTTTGCTTAACGGATAAACCTGTCGAGCCTTTAGCAGGATTTATCCCTGCTAAACCCATGGTTTTTGCAGGCGTTTATCCTATGGATCAATCCCAACATGTCGCTTTGCGTAATGCTATAGAAAAACTTGTTTTAAATGATCCTGCAGTTACTGTTGCTATAGACTCAAGGTAGATTTTTTTTTCTATTTTATTCTTTAATTTATGTCTGATTTTCTTTGTAGTCCTGCTTTAGGACAAGGGTGGCGATTAGGATTTTTAGGTTTATTGCATTTGGAAGTATTCTGTCAAAGATTACAACAAGAATACTCGGCTGAACCTATTTTAACAGCGCCATCAGTTACTTACAAAGTTAAATTAAAACCAACGAAACATGTAAATAAATTTGGTTCAGATGAAGTGTATATAACAAATCCTGCGTTATTGCCAAATTCAATGTTAGTCGAGGAATATTATGAACCAATGGTTATAGGTAAGTTATCTAAATTATTACTTAGCGAAGAAAGTGAATACTAAAACAACATATGCTTCAAATAATTTTAAGCAAAAAGTTCTAATAAACATGCCCGATTTCCTCTTATGTAGGAATACCTAGCTCTTATAAAAGGTGATTCAAGAGCAGGGGTTACCAATCTTTTTCAGAAGCGGGCCACATACGAAATTTGGAAATATATGGCGGGCCGGATAATAATTCTTATTGTGAATCTTATTGGATTATACATGTGAAGAAACTTATTTTTCACTTGCATAATAAACGTACTACCAAAATTCATACAATTTTCGTGGCGAAATTTTTAATTCATTAAGTAAAGCGTAAAATTGAATCAAAATCAACATCATTAGCTTGAAATATCAAGATCTTATTGGAAATTGTCTCCAATATTGTTGATGACAACCTAAAAGTATTTTGAAAAAGCAGAAATATTTCTGAATTATTGTTAAAAATATTAAATTGACCCGCAAAAGCATCCTACAATAATATAATATTTTGAACATGGTCTTCGACAGAAGAATTATTATAGGTAACTCATTTTCCATCGGAATTCGTTTGAACAAATTTATTTTTAAATAATTGTAGTTTTTAATATTAATCAAAACTTACAAAAAGATTGCACTAATATCAAGGTCATTTCAAAAATTACAGCGGGCAGTAGGTTGGGGTCCGCAGCTGTAAAGGTATATTTTTTGGTCTCTAATTTAAAAACTATGGTAGATAGAATTATAAAACTTGGAATATGTCTATTTTATACATGGACCGTCTTCGATATTTCCCTTGTCGTTAGAAATACAGCATAAATTTATTCACAGGTTGTATGCGTCTACTCAAGGACGTAAAATTATTTTCACATATACAGGTTGTTGCATTTCGGCTCGGCGAGAATTTTTTTTTTTTTTTAAATGGAACACCTATATATTTTTATATATTTTGAATTGTATCTTATTCACCTATATGCATATTTATTTTATTTTTTTACTTTTCTCGGCCAAATTATTCTGTTTTTTCTCTAAAAAAGACCTAATACACGCATTGCTTTATAAAAGCGTACTAAAGTTACTTTAATAGTAAAAATTAAGATTTTTTTTTTCTGAACAACTAAAACTATACTTTATGTTCTCTTATAATTAAAAAAATATAATTATACAGGCCGTTCAATAAAGCGAATCAAATTTACTCAGTTTCAAATGACTATAACTCGTCATTTTCAAATGGAACACCCTATATTTTATTATTTAGTTGTGTTTCTTTTTGTACTATCTTTATATGTTATTAAGGGTATCCTATGCCTAAAACCAATAATTTCGAATTTTTTCACCATTTTTCTCTAAATTTATGGAAATTGTGGTTTTACTAAGAAAGAATTGCAATAATAGACAGTAGTTTGCATTAGCCAATAAATAAAACTGTTTATTATTAAAATTAGTATGATTAGGTAGTAATAATTTAGTCATATTTATTCTTCGCAAGAAAAATTATTAATTCTAATCATACTAATATTAATAATACAGTTTTATTTATTTTAATTATTGTATATGTAAAAATAATTTTATGTTATACTCTTTGAGTTGACAAATGAAATATATGAACAAATTTATACTGTATTTCTAACGACAAGGGAGATATCGAAGACGGTCATTTCAAAGACTCACCTGTATAAGAACATTTTTTATGTGGAAAGTATCTCAACTGTGATGTGAACAATGTGTTTACAATTACTCGAAATTTCAGTTAAACCAAATTTATTCTTACAACATCGGTCTGTTTATTCGTAGGGAAGAAGAAAGATATTCTTATTGATATTCAATAAAATGCACCATTTTCGAGATAACTAAATTTAAATATTTTTTTGGTTATATTATCGATTTATTTACAATACGATATTTTTTGAAATCAGTAATAATTAATTTTTTATTGATTATATACCGGTGTCTACTTGAAATCTGTTATACCGGAAGCCTTGAAATCCGTTACATGGGCATTGAACATGGGAAATCAGTTTTTCCTTGTGCGTTACTTCCCTAATTATTTTAGAAAAAGAAATACTTTAAATAATAGTTGTAGATCATGAAATTCTGCATTTGAATCAATAAACAAAATTAATATTGCATGCTTTGTAACGGCAGAAATTTGATATGAAAATTTTTAAATCTCGTCAAAAATAGTGATAGCCATGGAATTAAAACAAAAAGCGTAACAACGGTCTGATTTTTTTGTTATAAAATTTAATTTACTTTTAATTTTTTAATAAAATTAGCATTTTACAGTTAAAACATCGAATATTTGTTTGTCTTTTTGTTTTAATTCCACGGCTAGCACTATTAAAAACTGAAATTTTCAAATTTTTCATATTTAATTTCTAGAGTTACTAAACATACGAAATGAATTTTTTCTTCAAGCGTATAATATTATGCATATTATGCTACTGTACACACGCTGTAGAAGATATTCATTGTCTTACTAGTACAAAAATGTTGTTATTGTTGTACTAGTAAAAAAATGTTAGTTTCTTAGTTCACCGCTGGCGGCGGCAGTAGCCAAAGCAACACAGATCATATTGAAAATTGTTATTTGACAGTTGAATAGTTTGTGTTTTGTAGTGTACACAGCCAGCTTTGACTAAAATTGCAAATTTTACAAATAAAAAAATTCCAAAAAATGTCAAAAAATTATTTGAAACACTTGAAGAAAAAATAGTATATGTTATTCGGAGTAGAACG
Organism: Harpalus rubripes; assembly: GCA_963082715.1. Lineage (NCBI taxonomy): Eukaryota > Metazoa > Arthropoda > Insecta > Coleoptera > Carabidae > Harpalus > Harpalus rubripes. Next base: position 17,911,652 of record OY720454.1, on the reverse strand, counting down.
TTCTTTTTGTGTTTTACCCAGCTTGCCAGGCCTCGGCTAGCGCCTCGGCCGCAATAGCTGGGTTCAACACAAAAAGACCGCTTTCTACTCCTAATAACATAATATACTATTGTTTACTAATTTATAAGTAGAATTGTATGCTCTACACCTTTTATTTGAAGAATTTTTTTCTAAAATAATTTGCATGCAATGAAAAACTGTTTTAACATGTTAAATACCTATGTAACGGATTTCCATCGCCACCCGGTATAGCGAATACAATGTTATTTTTTTATTTTGCTACCTATTAAATTTAGACAAAAATGTTTCAAATAAAAATTGTAGATTATCAAAGAATCCTACACCTAAATTACTAATCAGATTTTATTTTGCACGTTATCTTCCCAGATTGCACAAAGAAATTAAGAAATCTTATAAGAAATTATTTTTTAGGAACAATTATAACTCCCAGTGATTATCTAGGCCCAGTAATATCTCTTTGTATAGAAAGACGAGGCGTGCAACGTGTATCTACAAATATAGATAACGATAGAGTAATGCTACAATACGATCTACCTCTCTGTGAAATAGTTTTAGATTTTCATGATACTCTAAAATCTATTACATCGGGCTATGCTAGTTTTGATTATGAAGATAATGGATTTTACCCTAGCAGTATTGTTAAAGTAAAAAATATGAAACAAAATAGAAATTTTAAAACAAATGTGTATATATTTTCATTTTAGTTGAGCATTTTATTAAATGGAGTTGTAGTAGATGAACTAAGTAACGTTGTTCATACTTCCAAAGCTAAAACTATTGGTCGTAGGATGGTTTTAAAGCTAAAAGAAATGATTCCAAGGCAATTAATTCAAATTGCAATCCAAGCAGCTGTAGGATCACATATTGTAGCGAGAGAAACTTTAAAACCATTTAGGAAAGATGTTACTGCAAAACTTGTGAGTTAAAGAATTATTAAAGTATATATTATGTTGAAGATGTAAGTTGTAATATAAATTCTTTTCAGTATGGAGGAGATGTAACTAGAAGAATGAAATTATTAGCGAGACAAGCTGAAGGAAAACGAAAAATGAAATCAGTAGCCAATGTGCAAATTCCTAGGGAGACTTTTATTGATGTTTTAAAGAGATAATAAATCATTTTAAAACTATCTTGTTGTTTCAGTTAATTTTGCATGACCAATGTCCAATTGCACCGTCGACACTTAGCAAAAATTTATTAATATTATGAAGAGAATGTCTCATTTTCTATTTTTACCTCCCGTCATACCGAAGGTAAGGGAGGTAATGTTATGTTAAAATTCGATGGTGAGTTTTCAGTAAATAAGCACGAATTAGGGTCCCCACAACACGTTTTTACTATTTACGATGATGTGTGTGTGCGCGCGTATGCGTTTGTGTGTGTGTGTGTGTGTGTGTGTGTGTGTATGTGTGATGATTTTTTTTCCTCCACGATAACTCTTACAACAAAATTCCGAAAATTTCTATTTTCCGTATTTAAGCTTTCTACATTCATATAAAGAGTTGATTAGATTTTGGGTAAAGTTGGACAACCGGAAGTGATACTTTACAAGAAGCCCATAACAGTTTTTAATGAAAAATTATATTAAAATATAGTCCAAGACTTTTCAATTTGAGTATTTAAGACTTTCATATCAAGGGGAATAACAAATAGATTTTGGCTAAAATTAATAAACCGGAAGTGATAGTTTACATGATGCTCTGAACAGATTTTCGTGAAAAATGTATTTATAATATAATATATTCAAAAACTTTTTAAATTCAGTATTTAAGACTTTTATATGAAAAGAAACAATATGTTAGATTTTGGCTAAAAGTGATAAACCGAAAGTGATATTTTACTTGAAGCTCTGAACAGATTTTCATGAAAAATATATTATAATATATTCCAAAACTTGTCAAATTTGGTATTTAAGACTTTTATAGGAAGGGGAGCAACATATTATATTTTGGCTAAAATTAATAAACTGGAAGTAATACTTTATTTGAAGTTCTGAACAGATTTTCGTGAAAAATATATTGGTGCAATCCAAAACTTTTCAAATTTGGTATTTAAGACTTTTATATTAATGAGAACGGCGTATTAGATTTTTTTCTAAAATTGATAAACCAGAAGTAGAACTTTATAGAAAACTATAAACAGATTTTCTTGAAAAAATATATTAAACATGATCCAAAACTTATCAATTTTGGTATTTAAAACTCGATTTTAACTATACTTACATGATAAACCGTAGTACTCAATTTTGAGCTCTTAACAGATTAAAACGAGAAATTAGATTTTGTTTACAAACGATCAATCGGACGCTCATTGCTATTTTAAACATGGAATTGACGGGAGGTTATGTGCTGGCCATATCAATTTTTTACCTTCCGTCACCTTTAGGTAAGGAAGGTATTGTCTTTGGTCAAAAAATTCGGTGGTGAGTTTTTGATGAATAAGCACGTTTTAGGGTCCCTAGAATACGATTTTACTATTTTTACGATGATGTCTGTATGTGTGTGTGTATGTATGTGTGTGTGTGTCTGTGTGTGACAAAATTTTCTAATGCGATAACTCTAATACTACAATTCCAAAAATTATAATTCTTTCGTATTCCTCTTCGTTACATCCATGTGAAGTGCTGATTAGATTTTGGTTATAATTGGTCAACCGGAAGTACCTTCAATTGAAGATTTTAACAGCTTTTCTTGAAAAAACCGTGTTAAATATCATTTTTTCACATTTAATGTTATTATAAATATTAAAGAATTATTTATTCTCTATACGTTTTTAATGCATTTTATACTTCATATTAAATGGACATAGAGTTAAAAAATTATAAAGAAATTAAATATCATATATATTAGTCAGCTTTGCTATAACTCTGGAAACAGCTGCTACATTAAGAAAATTCTGATTGAAAGGTGTCAGTGTCAAGTGCAGTTGACAGTATGTTTATGTTATAATTTTACTGGAAATATAGGATCTTTTGTTAGAAACTTTCTGTATGGAATTTGTATAAAATACATACAACTGCCTTAAGGTAATGTACAAGAAATATAATCTTTTGCAAAGAACTTTATGTATGACATTTATATAAAATACATAGAACTGACGGAAGGTAATGTGCTGGCCACATCAGATTTTTTTATATTAAATTAATAGTCGCAATAGGAATTTTTATCGTCTTTTGTTTTTGAGGTATGTACAGGACAGGCTAAAACTTGTATTCCGCTCATTTTCAAAATACCTCATATATCGCTTATTATGAGAGATCTAGAAAAATGTTCAGACACAATTTTCGAACTGAGGAACGTTCAAATTAATTTCAACAAATTTCAGTGGCGATGTTAACTTTCTAATAACTTTCCGTACTATAGGAAACTTGGCTAAATGTTTTAAGGGAGTTTTTTAAATTTTATTTATTGCAAAGTATACTGTAATTTTATACAGGTTGCTGGCTGTTAGGGGTGAACGTACTGCTCTCTTATTCATTTTACGCCAAAACCTATAGAGTGCAAAGTTGTACAGAATTAAAAGTTGTATATAAAACTGTTTTAAATTTTTAATTGTTTCTGGTTTCTTCGCAATTTTATAGTGAATATGAATAATTTTCTTTCCTAGAATGTCATAATAGACCAATCGCCAGGAAAATTAACATTGGCCACTTTCAGACATATTCATTTCCCCCCCTCGCGCAGCCCCCGGAACACCATCAATTTTGCTGAAATATGGCTCAAGAAACTGCATTTAATAAGTTTAAAATTATTGCTTAGATGCATTTTTAGCCATGAGCACAAAATGTTAAAGATTTGTATTGCTTGAGTTTGGCACAAGACATTTGTCATAAAGTTTTAATAAATATTGAATCATTAAACTATTTATCAGTAATCATGGGTGCATTTAACATCACAGAACAAGCCCAATAAAATAATATGAACAATTAAAAATCAAATAATACATTTTATCTGTCAGTCAAACAATACAACTATTTGCAATGTTATATTTGTTGTCTTGCATGGCACTCTGTAAAAAACTTTTTTTTACATTTATCTCATGACAAGAATCTATTATACCAATATGTTTAGGTTTTAGGTTCATTTAATGCAGTTTTTAATTCTGCACGTTTTATGTATTTACACTTTTGTTATAAAATTAATAGGGCAGAAATTTCAGCCATATGAAAGTTTCACCAATGCATGGTTCATAAAAAAGTAGACACCCGGTATATTTTGAATATTGTAGCTGCTTACTAGGTTACATTTGTTATTTTTGGTTCAAATTTAAATATTATTTGTTCATCAATTTCTATCTCAGATATTTTTAATCGAGGAAAGTAAGGAAGGATTACATCGAACCGGCGTATGATATTCTAATGTAGTAAAATTTAAAGTAAAAAATATTATAATATTGTGGATAATGCTAAAATATAACCGAATAATACAAATATAAGAAAGTTTCAAAAAATAAAATAAAAATTATTAGAATATCCCATGTGTTGCATATGCTTTTTATTACTCGTGAAATTAATTGCACAGAAAATATCTTGTTTCCAGTTTCTTCCAGGTAATTATATTTTATTCAGTTCCTTTTACGTAAAATTCTGTTATAAATACATATAATTTGATTTATGTTATTTATCATAAACACTTTATATATGTATATATTCAGAACAATAGTAGGTAATATATTTTTATCACCTTGATGTTTGTAACGAAAAAGTTTACAAAAGCAGCACGTTACGAGTTACACAATAAATATTTTATAATATAACATGAAGCAATACAGTCGACCTATTAATAATTATTATAGATAATAAAAATAATATAAATTTTTTATATAAGTTTAATATTTTAATAACCATAAATAATATTAATATTCTCTGTAATGTACAGGATGCCCATTTTATATGTTCCCGCCTGAAATTTTAAGAATAGGCAAAACAGAATACATTTCATAAGCCACTTGGTAAATATTAGCACTATAAATCGAATAATCACAGTTGGTGTAAGAGCAAAACAAAATTTTAAAAACCAAGTCACTTTTGAAATGTATCATGGATTGCCTATTCATGAATTTTCAAGCGGGAACTTTTAAAATGGGCACCATGTATACATACAAACTGATATTTTCTGTAAAACATTGTCACAACACCGGCAACAACAATATAACTAGACCATTATTTGTAAGATATGTTTACTTACTTAAATAATATTGTTTATTTTTGATAGTGTTCAAAATTCAAATGAAAAATGATAACTAAGCCGAATTGCACATGTTTAATATTTTAGAGGGATTTCTTATAAGTTTAAGTTGTTAGTAACTCCCGAAGCGCTCATCGGCAAAAATCGTGTAATTCTGATGTGAAAAATAATTCTATGCTGAATTCAAATTTTCAAACCGCGTTGTCATATCTTTAACGGGGTCAGAGTAGAGTATGAATTCGTAGAAAAGCGTTGAAAAAAATATTTAAAAATCATCGGTAATTTACTTCTTTCGATGCCACGCCAACAGTAAGCTGGTATAAATAGTAAAACTTATTAGACTAAATATTCAAAACTTAATATTGTTTATTTTTTAATTTTTTTTTCATAAATTGTTATTCTGGTTAAATATTTTTAACATAACTCTTTGAGAGTTCATCCTAGATAAAAAAAAATGTAAGAGCTTTTTTTGTTCAAAAATTTATGGGCTTTAATCTTGTATTCAATCCAAGATAGCCGCTCGCGCCGAATCTTGAACTTTTCATCCCCGTCCCGACCCAAACAACATAAGTTAAAATTGTTTCTACACCATCTTTTGTAAGGCAAAGGCCTTTTTTGGTCTCCATTGACTGGACTATTATTCTAATAAACTATTATTCACGAAAGATGACTATTCAAGGTCATTTATGAGCCGTCTGATATATTACTTGCAGATAACTTCACTGTATTTCGTACTTATAGTCATGCCCCGCGAAATATTTATGGTTACATTTTAACTGAAAAAATAAATGTACTTTATTTGAAAATTTTGTTTCTTTTCAAATAATGCTTTTCTCAAAATTTTATCTTTTTCACCTACGTTTTTGCATAAAACAAAAATATAGATTTGACGTAAACCATAAAATAATAATTTGATTTGAATGCCATCGCCACTGGATTAACATTAGTACAGAGGGCAGTGTAGTAGATAATTGCATGTCTCGACATACGTCTTTGCTATTTTTAGTGGGTTAGAAAGTAATGGCACTATTTACGTATATGAGTCACACCCACATAAATTAAATAGACATACGTCAAATAATCTTTTTCTAATATAAAATGTTGCTAAGCTACTGTTTAAAATGCTGTGTATTCTTTCTTCGGACAAATGACCTTGAATCGTCATCTTTCATGAATAATAGTATAGCTCTTTTTACTTCCTTGTACAAAGTAAAGGAAGTATTGTAATCGCGAAAAATTTCGGTTTTCAGATTTCAACGGAAATATCCATTTTGACCAAGCCTGAACCCATTTTGACTAATTTCGTCGTGACGTCTGTACATACATACGTACGTGCATACGTATCTCGTATAACTCAAAAACGGTAAGCCGTAGAAAGTTGAAATTTCGTATTTAGGACTGCTATAATATTTAGTTGTGCACCTCTCTTTTTGGTCATTACATAATTTAAAGAAATGGTACTTTATTTGAAGCCTATAATAGATTTTAATGAAAAACTATTTTAAAATATAATCCAAAACTTTTCAAATTTGGTATATAAGACTTTCATATCAATTGGAATAACATAGTACATTTTGGTTAAAACAGGCTAACCGGAAGTGATATATTACCTGAAGTTGTTAACAGTTTTTCTTGAATAAAATGGTTTTATTTTGATTTTAGAAATAAATGCTTTAAATAAGAGTTTTAGAGAATTAAATTCTGCGTCTAGCACATCAAGTATTATTAAATTAGCCCTTTGTATAAGCGAGATATGTATATTTAAAACTTATATACTTTTTGGTTTTTGTAATGAAGCTTGTATGGATTAGGACAAAAAATAACAAAAAAAATATATGTTAATGTCAAACTTGATGTCAAATTACATCAAATACGTGCAATTTTATAATTGGGCCTATACTTCATATTGGTCTTGCGTACCAGGAAGTCGTGTGGTGTCCACATCAGATTTTGTGTAATTTGAATACTTCATGAACAAGAGGCTACATTCTACATTACAATAGAAATCAACGGTTGTTGAACAGATTATAGATTTATAATTTTGTGGTACGAATCTGCCAAGAAATAAGTTTGTGAGATCACTGCAGGCAAAAGTCAGTTAGGGCCTTTAGGGCTTGGCTCTCACAACATTGTTGATGATTGTTACAACATGTATGCTTAAATGGCAACATACATTACGGCTGAAGTAAATATCGAAACAAATTATCAAGTTAATAGTCTTTTTTGAAATAAAACTGCCACAAATAGGTTTAAATATTGTTAGTATATATTAATTTATGTATATTGTTTAATATTTTTAATATAAACCACTTTATAAACACACAACATAAGTAAATAATTATTACATTAACAAATATTACATATATTGCAAAACTTAAAACATAATACTAGTTTAGTTACAATAAACCAACATATTATCAACGTTCAATATCAATATCAAAGTTTCGCTTATACATTTTTTCTCATATCTTCTTATCTCCCCACCTGTAGTGGGGCAGGTATTCAGCTGTTCACAGCGAAGCCAACTGACTTTACACTGTTGGTTTGGTTAGTTTAGTTAGTTGTTGTACCTGCTTGAGTGTTGTGTTTGCTTGTCTTACGAACAGTTGTGTGTGAGAAAACTTTATCACTGGTTATTGGTTCGAATCCCGCGGATATAGGGAGGATATATATTACTGTTCAGGGGTTTGTAATGGTGAGTTAAATATTTTGATTTACATAGTAAATTTTTTAAAAATTAAATATAATTTGACTACATATATTGTATTTTATTTATAGTGCATGGAAATTATTGTTCATTATATTATTTTTATGGTAAAAATATAATACAAATTTTAAGATACAATTTACAAAACTTGTTTTATATTTTACGAATTCATACTTGACAGGTGTTTTTTCTCATTATGTATATGCAAAGTTATGACATATAAAGATGATTGATTTATTGGGATATTTTATGTTTAATACCTATCATAATTTAATATGCATATTCGAACAAAATTTGGTTATAATCCAAGATTGCAGATATTTATTTATACGGATGAAATTTATTGTTTTAATTGAAATTTATAATAATTCTTGTATTTTAAATCAAGGTAATAATAACAATACAGTGAATATATATTTCTACACAAAAGACTTTGCGAATAGTTATTACAAAGCACTCAAAGCAGGTAAAGGTTACCTACTGCATATTTCTGAAATAATTTTCCGAGAACTATTACTTGAGACAGGTAAAATGCTCATAAAAGTCTAGAAAATATAAAATAGGTATTTTAAAGTTTTGTTCAAGGTCTTTGAAAATATTTTTGATAAAACAAAAATAGGTAATCTTTGAAAGATTAAAATGCAAATAATGTTTATAAATATTTCACATAAAATATATTTTATATATTTTTTAATCAAAAAATACAAGTGTGGCCGATTGGATAAAGAACACCATGACTGAAGCTAGTAGATCCATTATCCATTGTTGAACTACCTATAAAGTTAAAAAATCATTAAAGTTTTTTTTTTAAGAAACAAGTGTAATTTTTGTTTTATATTCCACGTAGAAGTTACGAAACGCAAATATACCTTTTCAAAATATAGCATATTGAATAAAGCAGTAATTTTTGAAGTAATCTAAAAATAAAAACAAATGTAGGCAATTTTAACTAAAATTGGACAAATTCTTGCTCCCAGCTTTGCAAAAGAAATAAATGAACTTTACATACATGATTTTAACAATAAATAGTTGGGTATTACTTCAAGGGTCGATTCTACAGATCAAACGAATAAAAAACTTTAGATAAACATTATGGTTTATATTTATGCCCAGTTGTACCAACAAGGCTTAAATTTTAGGCTAGGTTTAACAAAAAAAAAAAAAAAAAAATGCAAATCGAAATTTTGACAGCATTATTGTCAATTTAAACGAAGTTTAGTATTTAAGTTACGTTAGTGCACCGGCCATTAGAGTTATAACACTTATACTATGTACCAGATAGTAAATTTTTGAAAGAAAAGGGAATGAATTATGGTATTAATTTGGTCACTATTACACTATTAGTTTCTTTGGATCGAACTGTATACGCGACGTGTATCAATTTTATTATATACTTTCTTTAAGATATTAAAAAAAATATATAAAATTTGCAGACATTTTTTTAATACGAATAAGCATTGAAGGGCGACTGAAAAACTATCAACTCTATCTATCACAGTGTTTGAAAGGAAAATACAGGGTGATAATAAATACGTGTTACAAATTTATAAGGTTTGTAGGAATGCAGGATAGACTAACTTTTACTAATAATCTCATATCCGGAAACGCACCGTTTTCGAGCTACAGGCTCTTTGCCGTGCCTACTACTTCAGTTGTAAAAGTTAATCTATTTTACATCCCCTTCATGCCCTATAAATTTGTAACTCGTATTCATTAACACTCTGTATTACAGAAACATTCAGAATCTAATTAAGTAAAATAAAAATATAAAAGATTATTTATATATTTATATTATAATGGAAGCTGTGTAAGATGCATGTGTTCTTAACATAATAACAGTGTTGTATAAAATACTTGTAAAAACGTATTTTAAATACTAAATATTATATTTTAAATGTATGATAGCAAGAAAATTAAGAGAATTATTCTGTACTATGTTACTAACAGACCACACACGACGGAGGGTTTGTATTTTAAATACATAAATGTATTTCAATTACTTGTGTATTTTAAATACAAAAATGTATTTCAAATAAAAAGAATTATTTCAAATATTCAAAATTAATATTTCATATAAATAATAATATTTTAATGTATTAATATATAAAATACTTTTGAAAAGTATTTGAACTAAAAATACATAATACTTTTATTTTTAAACAATTCTTAATCTATTTCAAATATTTATATCAAATACATATATTTCAAATACTATACAACACTGCATAACAAAACATTAAAACAATGAGTAAATAAACAATTTTTAATGTTTGAGTGAGTAACGTTTGGTCGTGGCGATGTAGATAAAGTGTTGTCAAGTAGTTAAGTGTTACTCATGAAAAAAGTAGCACTTTACTACTTTTTATGGAGAAAAAAAAATTTGTACTACCGTTTGGAAATGTCCTTTATTTCAATATACATATGAGTATGAGTGAATCTCGACTAAAAATTTACGCCTACTTCGGAAAAATATCACTTTTCCATATAGCTTTTAAAACACAACATTTGGAGATTTTTAAAAGTAAAAAATAATTTAATTTATGTTATATCTCGGAAATTAAGCGCCATAACTATTAGATAATATTACCACTGGAGTGGTAATGAAACTATGTAATTTTTATTTTTGAAACTTTTTTCTCGTGTATTGATAGTTCTAAAGTTATTTATAAAATGGATCAAAATCATTTTTTCTCCGAAGCCTGGCACTTCTGGAGATAGACTTTCAAACTTTCAAAGACGCAAAAATTCCCATTTAACCGAAGTTGTATAGTGTAATTGATATTTTAAATAGGACACTAATTGCCGCTTTGATAATTGCTGTTACATTTATTTCGAACTGTATTTTTTTGCTTAGTAAGCTTAAAATTTAGGAATAATAATATACTGTAGACGTTGAGGGTAGTCTGAATATTATTGGGACCCGCAGAGTAGCATATCATGTCAGTAGAATTTTAAGGAACTGAATTAATGGCGGCTGGTAGGACATGTCAAATATATAAACGTCAAGAATCATCGTTTCGTTTAACAGAAAAAAAGAAGTTTTTTCGCTTTGAATTTAGTTTCTTTTGAAAATGTTCGAAAAAAGAAGCAAATTGAAAAAATTAACATGGTGTACATCAAAAAGTGCCGTATTTAAAGGGGAACGAGTACAACATAAATTCAAGATATATACCATAATTTTTGGCATAGCAGAAGAAATTGATCGATGGAACGCATTGAAAAGACATTTAAATATATCGGAAAACTGCTCCTTGCATTTCACAAAAAATAATTATAATACAATTTTGCAGATAGGAAGTTTTAAGATAATTATTGACAGTATTTATAAATAAAATTTATAGTTTCATTGTTTTTAACAATATTTTTCAATGCAAATTCACAAATATATGAATTGTTACCTCTGAATTATGTTTCTTGATGAAAAATTCGACTAAACAAACAATAATTGTGTTGATTTGAACTGTTAAAAGTATTATAGGTTAAAAAGCGCTCATTCAAAATGTAAACAAATCTGATATGTAACACGAGGGGGTGCGGAAGATGATTACTACTGCTTCTAACTTTTTACTCCAACGATGATACATTTTTTCTAACTGGTGCACCCATTGGATGGGTGGCGTCCACGACTTTGTAACATTTGAGAATTTATGGACATGGACATTACTTATTGATATTTACCGATTACTGACTAAAGTTTTATTTACATGATTATTATAACTTATTATTAACTACTGATTAAACTAACTTTTTATTTACAATTAAACTGAAGATTAAACAAATTACATTGTTACACAGTGGGCTGGCAATGAGCCTCCACCCAAAACCAAAAACACTACATGTTCCGAAAACTAACGTCTTCACGACGTGACGAACTAACCTAGACTCTCTCATGTTTACTCCATGAGTAACTAATGTCGACCATCTAAAAATAAAGCGCTATCTTCAGGACAGGATTATCATCGGGGTACAGGGTTAGGGCATTCAAAGTCACGCACGTATACATAATAATTCCTAAACTTAATGACCAACAAATAAATGTCGTGACTATCATAATACGATAAGAATTTCTAAACTGAATTTTAACATTTATAACTTAAATAGATAAACAGAGTTAAAATATGATTATTGAAACTAAAATTTAGAAAAGTTTATAAAAAGTTATTTATTTGTTATTACTCTTACCCTCGCCTTATCACAGATATGTTCTACAGGCCGCCATGACAGGTGCGTTTATGGCGCCGCCAACGGATTTTGGGGCTCCCAATAACAATAACAGAGAAAAATAAGGGGTATGGTTTGATTTTGTTTATTTGTCTATTGTCTAAGTTTCGGTCATTCATTTGGCCTCCCTGTCTGTGCAAATTACAAAATCTTATCGATTAATCGAAATGGTATACGAATTTAATTCAAGGGCGGAGAAATCAAGCAAAACTAAATAATTTCAAACAATTATTTTTAACATCAGATATATATCTATCATGTTATAATCTTAATCTTGAAGGTTACTCGTCCAAAAAATCGTACTCACTGAGTTTGTCTATCTCACTGGCTTTTTTAATGATGACTTTAGTTAGTAATTACATAATTCTTCCACATATCTCCTTCGTTACGCACTACGTGTTGGGTTGAAAGTGAAACCCAGTCGAATTCTTGCAAAATTACCGGCAAGTAACACAACAGTCAGGGAAGCAGACAGGTTGCTGGCGAAGTTTTATTTCAAAGTTAATTATTATTGTCGCGGGTTGTGTGGGATTCTCAGGTTTTAGCCTTCCTTACGTTCATTCATAAAACGAATGCGAGTGGGACTCAAATGAATAGGAAGTTGTAGATTCTCAGAATACGTGATAATGTTACATAATTCGGGGATTCGCGTGTACTATAATTGATTTAAATTAGAGTTTTTATTGTTTTTGTTGTGCTTATTATCTAGAGTAAACATGTAATTTAAAATACATGAGTAAGTGATGTGATGACAAAACAATAAATGAGCATGGACGAAATTGCTACAATATACGAACCCAAACTCAATATTTCTGTCTGTCTACACTTTTAACAAATTATAAAACCTACAGAAATTTCTAAATAGCATTTTTGATTCTAGATTGCGAAATGTCACTTTTGCATCATTCGAGAATGCAAAAGCATTTCACAGTCGAGTATCAAACAACGTTTTTTCGAAAACTATGTTCCACAATTAATAAATGTGAAGAGAAAATTTTGAGGGTTAGGTTTAATTAATGTGCCATCCAAGGAGGATCGTAACATCTAATGTTACCGTGACAGCAATGTATCTAATGCCATGTATTTAAGCTGGATTATTACAATTAATTGCTTAATTGGGACATTAAATATAAATAGAATTATTTTTTCCGAGCTAATAAAAATAATGGGACGGATTTTATTAAATTGTGACCTTTTTTTCTATCAAAAAATTACAGAAAGTAAAAGACTTTTACATCCAGGATGTAAAAGTCTTTAACGTATGACTAGTATATTATTAGGGAGTTTGTGTACGGCGTTTTTCCGGAAGACGTATACGCTAACGTCTTGGTTGCTAGGCAATATCATATTTGTTACTTGCCGTACGTGAAATTTGAAGACGTAATAAGTCCGTCAGGGGTAAAAGACGGGCCATTGACGTACGTCTACTATAACCTAGTAGGCAAAGAATTTATTTTTTCTACAGTCTATATACAAAGTAGCCATTTGCGCTCTCTTTTGTCAACGCAAAATGTCACTTTGCCGCTCTAGAGCGACAAAGTAGAAAAAACGCTCGCTCCTCAAATTTCTAACTATACAATGTTGAGAAATGTTACTTGGTTACATTATTAATTGAAAATTTTAGTCAGGAATTAATGACACTGTAGTTACACATTACCCACTTACATAACCAAACAAAATGCCGCACTGCTGTGAAAATAAAATAGGGCATTCATTTACAAAAACGAAAGTATAAAATGCTTAGATTAGATTGAAGCAATAGCTCAAGAAGAATGGAAAATACCGATAAGTAAAAATAAATAAAAAATAAATTTTTGTTATGGTGGAGGACCCCCATTGTGGTGACTGTAGAAAAAATCTTGTGTGTGTTTCGAGCGCAAATGGACATTGTCGATTTCGAGAGAATGCCTCGCTCCTGCGTCGCGCGGCAACAACCTCTCAATCGACAATGTCCCATTTTGCGCTCTTAATACACAAATAGCTATTATAACGTCAGAACTTTTTTGTTTTGCAGTCAGAAATGACATTATTTTTCTTTCAGAGCTGTTAGTGAACATGTAGAATACCTTTTAAAGCTATTTAGCAAACATTAAATAGTTCTTCCATTAGTGTTTGATTTCTTTACCAAAATACAACGAAAATGACAGATATTTAAACAACTGTCATTTGAACGTCAAAATCAACGTACGTGTGATTAAAACGTAATGCAAAATCTATACTTTTAAAAACTCGATACTTTGTACGTACGTTATTAAAGACGTAATGTTAGCGTTGACGGAATCTTCTCGTACGTCATGCAAAAACTTATTATCTTATTATCATAACAATCCTGCTTTCAGGGCGTCTTATGAGTTGTTGCTATGGTAATGTCAACAAATTGATATTGATACTGGGACAAGCAGAAGCATTCGTAGCCTACCTACTACTTAAATTTAATTAAAACTTTCTGATCCGTAATTTGCAGAATATTAAAAATTATAGTCGGACGTTAACGTTGAACGCACCATGGGAATTAAACAGACAATAATGTCTTCGGTCAACGTACACACTTCGGGCCATAGGCCCTCGGAAAGTACAGTGTTAACCTCAGGCGTTATTGTCCTTATAACACCATTGATACATTAATTACTATCACGTTTTCTAGACAAAAAACTATCATTTCGCGTGTTAATAGTTGTCATGTAAGTATCAAGTTTTGAAGATAGTTTTCGAAAATAGTTATTTGTATATCAAGGCTGCGAAATCACTCTTTAATGTACCGGGAGAAAAATTGTCGTACGTACATAGATAGACTGCCCCCACCAAAAGTAAATAGGGGCGGTAATTTTCAATAGTTGGTATAAGTACAGAGGGGTATTGAATTTAATGTACATATATGATGGGACGATACAAATTGGAGACAGTGTGTCGTCGTGTTACACGAAAAAAAGTTTTGAAGTGAAAACTTTGTCAGTACTGAGACCACAAGGAGTAAACGTCAAAAAACTGTAAGAAAATATTTTTTTCAAAATTTTTTCACATTTATTACTGACATTAGTGCGAAAACTGTGCATGCAAAAATAATATTATTTAACTTCATCCACATTAAAAATGTTTAAGCTAATTTTGAATTATTTCTCGCTTATTATGAGAAATTTACTTAGAATCAATAATTACATGAGATATAACAATAGTTATTTGTATATCAAGTCTGCGAAATCACTCTTTAGCGTACCGAGAGAAAAATTGTCGCCGGGGCCGCTTGCGGCCGAGGCAAGACAATTTCGAGGGCGCTAAAGGATTTCGCCGACAAGGTGTACACAATATTTTTTGTGCAACCGTAAAGAATATGTAATTACAAATTTTATTAATTTTCAACAGTTTCATTATAAATACAAAGTTAGCTTTCAAGGTGGCTATGGGATTAACATTTGACAAACAAAACCAAGCAATTCTCAAGTGTCAAAGTGATTGTTTATCTAATTTCGCGGCCGTTACCATAACAACGGTCTCGAAATCCAATTTCGCGGCCTGTATTGCGGCTGCGAAATGCTTATTTCGCGTCCGGTTGCACAAAAAAAATATATTTTGGCTACTTTAAATATAGAGTTAAAACTTTACAAAACTATGGCTCAAATGACGGGTGATAATAAGTCTAGACTTAAGCTGCGTACAGAGCTACTGAATTATAAATTACAATTAGTAATTACAAATTGTAATCGGTTGGATCTAACCTAACCTACTGGTTTTAAACCTGAAATAGCGTTTAGAATTAGCACTTAGTGAATGTAACATCTATTGAAAAATCGATGAAGCAATCTATATAAATAAAAAAAATAAAGGATTTTTATTAAACAATTGTAAATAGAGTAGTATTTGTTGTTTGAACACTATATTTGAACACTTTAATTGACGGATAAAAATATTTCGGATCATAATATTTTCTATTGTGATTAAAATAGGGTTAGAAATGAAAGACGTTCTGTAAAAAGTGACAAGTATAGGTACATATGATTCTTCACTTTTCTATATTCTTATTTATTACAATATCCTGCATCATATACCACATTTAAAAAAGATTATATTCGCTATACCGTTTGCAAGAGACAACATGATATATTTGTCGCACTAATTGTAAGTGAGAAGTTTTGGGTTTGCATACTTACCACTTATCACTTACACTTAACGTCTTAATTTTGTCACTGTGAACGCTAGCGTTGTGAGCCATAAGCCAAAGTGCTTGTATTAATCGTAAGTGCTAATTGTAATTTATAATTCGGTACCTTGCGAGATACATGGGGCAATACTCATAGAAAATTTGGGAAGGCTTAGGGCTTAGGGATACAATGCCTAATAGAACTAAAGCTGGTATTAAGTACTATATTACAGGCGATAGAACCCAATAACTCAATTTTATATGGCGCGGAATACTTGAATAAGATATTCAGTTTTTGTGAGTTTAAAAAATATATTTGAAACGAGTCAAAAGAAATTTATAGAAATTTCTCACCATTTGCGTAGGTTTTGTAATTTGTGTGTTGTTGAAAATGTAAACCGGATGAAATATTATGGGTTTGAGCTGGTAATTAGTGCCGGGTAGATCTTTGAAAGTAAAAGTAAAATAAAATTAGACCAATAAACTTATATAAACCTGCATTTTAAAAAAGTATTACTGAAATCAAAGTCAAATTTCAATAATTTTTTTTTTAATGCAGGTTCAAATCAGAAGTATAATCGTCTATTGTTGAATTTTTTAAAATGTTAATATTTCTAGCACAGGAACAATTTATTTGAATTTTCGCTTCATACATAGTAGACAGGGGGATCCATTCCTTTTTCTTAATATTAATAAAATTGTTTCAGCTGAACTAATAAAAAATAGGACTTTCTAGAATTATAGATTACTTTCAATTTAGATGGTTTCATAAAATAAAATAATAAGTGGATGATCTCATTCAGTTGATGTATTTATTTTCAAAGAAAGAAAAATACTGATAAATAAATTTGAGATATCGGCTGATAATCGCTTTCAAAGCTAAAATATAAATAAATATTTTAATTATTTATATTATATTTATTTATTTTCCCACATAAATTTGCGCAATACTTTGCGATATCGTAAATTAACAATAGGTACACAGTAGGAGTAAAGATTTATAATATTATATTGTTCTTTTTCGCAATAAAATCACGTGAAAATGACGCATGGAATTTTTGTGTACGTGTAAATGATCGTAAAATGATGCCGCCTTTTTCTATTCAATTTGAGCTTCAATAACAGTGATTACTTATCGTACATTATCTACGGTCGCTATATAAATACACCGTAATTAAAGTTTTTCTCCCATTAGCCCAATTTTGTTTAAGTATCTGGGAGAAAAACATCTAATTACTTTGCATCTTCATCGAGGAGTCCATTTTCTAAAAGAAATTTGTAATAATCAAATGCACATAAATCTGATAGAATTTATTCTGCTTTCCAATTCATATTATAAATACCATAATCTTTGGTAAATGGAACACAATATCCAACAATTATAGTTCGTTTTGAAAATAAGAGGAGTACATTCAAAAATTTTCCAGTTCAATATTTGCTTCTGATTGGCTATTTCTCAACTGTGTTTATACCCAAACATAAATCATTTTTCCATTTTTACGTTTAGTCATTGTAAGATAACTTCTTTTAACAAATTATTCACATGCAAATCAATATAATAAAATCTCTATGGGAATAATATGTCCCCATTTTTCTCTAAAGGCAAAATGGTGAACTTCTCTTTCAACCATAGACATATTGACTTTACTCTCGGTCATGGGAAAAATATTTTTTTTCGATTGACATTAAAAGTGCGTTTTTTGACAGTCTGTAAAATGTCTCTTTTACTGCTAAGGCAATAAAAATATTTTTACTGCTTGTTACATAGCAAACGCATAGCAACATAATTTGATGGCGACAACTTTCAAAATAGGTATTAAAAATAATCACTAAATTAAAATTAATATTCAGTCGACAAAAAATAATGTGTTCAACACGACACTAAACACAGAATTACAGCTTCGACATTGCCGAGACGAAGCCTCTGCTGTAAATCTGGTATTTTAGTGCTTAGATAAACAAATAACTATTTTTATTAAAAACCCGTATTTGACACAAGTACTCTTAATTTCTTAATACTTACTTTTTGCTAAAAAAATATATAATTTAGTTTGATAAAATTGATTCATATTTCATTGTTATAACTAAAAGTTATGCTCTTACTGTCTTCTTATGCAAATATCTCTGAAAAGAAGCTTTTGCGAAATATTTCTTACATGAACTTGCCCAGTTATTTTGGCGTTCTTTATTTAAATTTAATTATATAATCTGAAAAAATCTGGTATAGTTTTGACAACAATCATAATAAATGATTCGTAAATATATAAATCTTATGGCGGTCAATTTATGTATGTACAGGTGTCTCATTTTCGATGTTTTTTTTAAGGTATCTCGGGTAATATAAAAAATAAAGCAAAACAGTTTGCACATTCCAGGGTCAACTTTTCGAGAAAAGTTTAATATTCACCATATGGAATTTCGATCTCCTTTTGTTTCTGAGCTACAAGCAAAAACTCGTTTTTCGCTCATTTAGAAAATATCTCATATCTTATTTATTATGATAGTAAGAGAAAAATTGTTTCAACAAACTTTCAACTGTTTTTTAGGTAGAATAAAATGGCGTAATTAGATTTTTTGAAAACTTAATAATTCTCGAGATATATCACAAACTTATGATTTTTTAAATGGGAACCTATATTGAAAATAGTCTCATCGTTTTTCTTATTTTATAAGCTTTTCAATGATATATAACAAGTCTACGTTCTTTTATTTTAAACATGAATAAAAGATAAATTATTAATTTTTTAGGGTGAAATATTGAAAATTATTAAAAAAGAAATGAAAGAAATAAATTAAAAATCATCAATTGTGTATTTCTAATATTATTTGTTTCAGTTTTACTCATATTTTCAATTTATTTACTTCAAAAGCAGATTAAACCATTTTTTTCAAAGCCAACTATAACGTCGATAAATAATAATTTAAAAACCGAAAATAATTAGTTAAGAATAATTTTCAGAACATAATTAATAATTATAGAATCAAAATAAACAAATGATGATTTTTAATTGATTTTTCATTTGTTTCTTAATACTTTTTAATTTTTTTCACCCCAATAAATTAATAATTTATCTTTTATTCATGTTTAAAACGAAAGAATGTAGACTTGTTATATATCATTGAAAAGCTTATGAAATAAGCAAAACGACGAGACTATTTTTAACATAGGTTCCCATTTAAAAAATCATAAGTTTGTGTGATATATCAAGAATTATTAAGTTTTCAAAAAATATAATTACGCCATTTTATTTTACCTAAAAGACAGTTGAAAAATTGTTATAACAATTATTCTCTAACTAGCATAATTAATAAGATATGAGATATTTTCGAAATGAGCGAAAAACGAGTTTTTGCCTGTAGTTCAGAAACAAAAGGAGATCGAAAATTCCTGTGGTGACTTAAACTTTTCTCTAAAAATTGACCCGGGAATGTGCAAATTGTTTTGCTCTATCGTTAATATTACCCGAGATACCTTAAAAAAACAACGAAAACGAGACCCAAAACTACTTTTTTCTTGCAATTCAACCAAACCCAATAATAACCTCACCTAACGCACAAAAGCCATTTTTGGAAAGCTCATCGGAGTGAGTTTTGTGCGTTAGTTGAGATTATTGTTGTTATATTTAGTTGAATTGCAAGCGACACAATTTTAAGCGAATCTCTACATTTGCCGGACAATGTGCACATCATTCCACTATGTACATTTACTGTAACGTATATACTGACTCCATTATACAGAGTGTAACAGAAATAAGTACATTAAATTTAACCAAGGATAGAACTCGGCCAGAGCAACCATATTTCTTAGTAACTTTTATTCGAAATAGCAATTTATTTTTTGGAAAAAATACTTCCAATTTCGAGACATATACAAGTGAAACAGAAATAAGTAAGTGACATTGACAGAGCTCGTCAAGAGCAACAATATTTCTTTGTAATAGATATTGAAATTTGTGACAAAACCTTGACAATTTTTAATACAATATCTAGAAGCTACACAAAGGAAAGTTACTAAGAAATATTGTTACTCTCTATGAGTTGTGTGTTGTGTCACTGTCACTGGTTAAATTTAATTTACTTATTTTTGTTACACCTTGTATAGGGAATGAAAACCTTTGACCAAAATGAACGGTTTTATTTACAACGTAGTTGAATTAAATTATTGTTGTATAATGCATTCTAATTAATTGTGTTAGAATGTTTAGCGTCGATTGAATCTCCCTATTAGAGCATGTATTATATCTTTGATGAGTTTTTCCTGTTTGGTTTTATTTGAGTAGCATCCGGTGTAAAAACTAAATGCATCAGTTTCATGCACTATTTGCTGCTTGTGAATATCGTGGACTTAGTACTTGAGCTGGAGGATCGACCAAGCACGATGGTATGCTAATCGCTGGTGATTTTAATATCTGCATAAGACACAAAACAAAGTACAGGTACAATTTGCACAAGAACTAAGGAAATGTAACACATTTACCAATAATAAAGGATGTTTTAAAGAAACGATTGTTCGAATTGTATTGCAAAAGTACAAAATGCAATTAGAATTTTTAAATAAATACCACATAGATCTTTGTGTATGCTAATATGATTTACGACACTATTCATTGCTGGCTAAATGTTTCTTGGTACTATAATAAATTTTCTTTCTATGAAAAATTTACTTTTATTGTTTTTAAGTGAATTCAATACCCTTTTTCAAGTCAGGAGGTGTAAATTCAAAAGCCAGAAGTTTTTTACTTCCTTGTACGAAGTAAAGGAAGTATTGTAATCGCGAAAAATTTCGGTTTTCAGATTTCATCTGAAATATCCAATTTGACCATCCCTGAATCCATTCTGACTAATTTCGTCGTGACGTCTGTACGTACGTATCTCGCATAACTCAAAAACGGTAAGCCGTAGAAAGTTGAAATTTTGTATTTAGGACTTCTATAACATCTAGTTGTGCACCTCCCTTTTTGGTCTTTACATAATTTCCAGAAATGGTACTTTATTTGAAGCCTATAATAGATTTTAATGAAAAACTATATTAAAATATAATCCAAAACGTTTCAAATTTGGTATATACAGGGTGGGGCAGAAAAACCTATCCGATTTCAAAACGTTATAAAATTAAAACCACTCAACTTGTCAAAAAATTTTTTTATTGACATATCGCAAATTTTATGCCATTTTTAAATTTAAGTTTTGAAAAGCACATCACTCAAATGTCGTCCTTGGGAGCGGATACACTGATTTAGGCGCTCGCGGTAGCTTTCCATGACTTTCACCGTCATTTCCACAGGAATTTCTTCAATTGCCCGAGCAATTTCCCTTTGTAAAGCAAGAAGGGTCCTTGGTCGATGCTGGTAAACCTTCGATTTGAGGTAACCCCAAAGGAAGAAGTCACATGGAGTGAGATCCGGTGAGCGCGGCGGCCAGCCAAGATCACCTCTCAGGGAAATGAGGCGACCGGGAAACAGTTCCCTGAGAATGTCCATTGATCGTCGCGATGTGTGGGCGGTTGCACCATCCTGTTGAAACCACACATTTTCCACGCCATTTTCTTCCATTTTGGGTCTAAGAAAATTTTCCAGCATGAAACAATAGCGCTCGCTGTTGACCGTTACGGTTTGCCCATTTTCTTCAAAAAAGTAAGGCCCCCAGACGCCTAGGCGGGAAAGAGCACACCACACAGTCACTTTTGGGCTATGGAGGGGTTCCTGATGGATTTCTCGAGGATTTTCGTCACTCCAATATCGAAAATTCTGCCTGTTAACGGCACCACAAAGGTGAAAATGGGCTTCGTCCGTGAAGAGCACAACATCGTCGTTTGGGAGTTCTCGGAGATCGCGACACAGGTTCGTACGGGTTTCAAAATCCCTTTCACTTAATTCCTGTGCAACAACCATTTTGTAGGGATGCATTTTGAGGTCCCGGTGCAAAATGCGCCGAATACTGCGGTTGGAAATCGCCAAAGCGAGCGAATGTTTTCGCGCCGAACGACGCGGGGAACGTTCAATCGCGGCTCTCACATTGGCCACGTTTTCAGGTCCTGTTGCTGTCCTGGGACGTCCAGGCGACTTCTTTTTCAATGCTGAACTCGTCTGTCTAAAATTTGACACCCACACTTTAATCGTAGCGTGATGTGGAACAGGATCATGACGCCCGAGTCCGAAATGAATTCGAAAAGCACGTTGTGTAGCAATTATCGAACCGCCGCATTCGATAAACCGCTCAATAACAAAAGCACGATGTTCACCAGACCAAGGCATGTTGACTACTGACAAATGGCATGAAACCGGCTTTCTAACGGTTTTTACCCCACTACTCTACCTGCTCCCTCTTCTGGGAAAAAGGGATTTGAAATCGGATAGGTTTTTCTGCCCCACCCTGTATCAATTGGAATAACATAGTAGATTATGGTTAAAACAGGCTAACCGGAAGTGATATGTTACCTGAAGTTGTTAACAGTTTTTATTGAATAAAATGGTTTCATTTTGATTTTAGAAATAAATGCTTCAAATAAGAGTTTTGGAGAATTAAATTCTGCGTCTAGCACATCAAGTAGGTATTATTAAATTAGCCCTTTGTATAAGCGAGATATGTAAATTTAAAACATATACTTTTTGGTTTTTGTAATGAAGCTTGCTATGGATTAGGACAAAAAATAACAAAAAAATAAAAAATAGATGTTAATGTCAAATTACGTCAAACACGTGCAATTTTATAATTGGGTCTATACTTCATCTTCATATTGGTCTTGCGTACAAGGAAGTCGTGTGGTGTCCACATCAGATTTTTTCTGATTGTATTACACTTGATACTGACATTATCTGCCAATTGAAAACATGTTAATTTCTCAACTGGTTTGGTTTCCTTGAAGTAGTTTGGGTTGTGGTATTTTTTATTACAACAAATTATTTTGTACTCTATATATTTTTAATTTCTAAAATTGTATGATGAAAGGAAGAATGTACCTAACATAAAGTCAATTTAATGTTCTTTAGTATTTGTAAGGTTCACGTTCACTGGTTGTTCACGGTAAGGTTATAAAAATTGTCAAAAAAATATATTTTTTTTAGAAAAACTTTACATCACTTCTACACATTAATATTCAAATCAGGCGTATTAAGTTTTACGTTAATACTGAATCGTAAATATCTTTTTCTACAGTCTATATAAAAAGTAGCCATTTGCGCTCTCTTTTGTCAACGCAAAATGTCACTTTGCCGCTCTAGAGCGACAAAGTAGAAAAACGCTCGCTCCTCAAATTTGTAACTATACAATGTTGAGAAATGTTACTTGGCTACATTCTTAATGGAAACGTTTAGTCAGGAATTAATAACACTGAAGTTACACATTACCCACTTACTTAACCAAACAAAATGCCGCACTGCTGTGAAAATAAAATAGGGCATTCATTTACAAAAACGAAAGTATAAAATGCTTAGATTAGATTGAAGCAATAGCTCAAGAAGAATGGAAAATACCGATATGTAAAAATAAATAAAAAATAAATGTTTGTTATGCTGGAGGACCCCATTGTGGCGACTGTAGAAAAAATCTTGTGTGTGTTTCGAGCGCAAATGGACATTGTCGATTTCGAGAGAATGCCTCGCTCCTGCGTCGCGCGGCGACAACCTCTCAATCGACAATGTCCCATTTTGCGCTCTTAATACACAAATAGCTATATTACAGAGCTCTGTTATATCATAAAACATTGTACAATGCTCAACCGTTACCCGAAATTTACGTACTCGCACGGAAAACAAGCTCGCTTCCCTCGCTCATTAGGTACCGTACACGCCCGTAAAGTTCTGAGTAACGGTCTTGCAATATAAATTACTATTATACGTTTTAATTTTCTAGTATGTATTTGAGAAATCTTAAAAATGTTAAAATCGGCGTTTAGGGACTTCATATTTGACATTTCACAAATTCTATAGGAGTCCTTATTATTTAGTCTTGCAGAATCCCTGCTCGATGTTCAACTTTGGTTCGTGTTCGTGTATCCGCAATCTGTTGTGCGGTGCCGGTGCGTTACTATGTGACTCTGAGTACCTCTCTAGAGGCTGTGAGGGCCACAAACCGCTGTAGCAACCGGTGCTGAGTGTTGTGAGGCCAATGCCACTTGCACTGCAGCGCCAACAAACAAAGAGGTTCACAGCAAAATCATGCCCCCTAGGTCTAGAGTTATCAGAATATAATTCACAAATGGAATGATAACATATAACATAAAATATAATTTGCAATTATTCGTTGAACTTTTATACTTTCATAATTACAAAAGTTATACATAGGGATTTAACATGGGATTTTAGTTTTATGCAATTTCCTTGTCTTCTGTTTATTTTACATTTTTTATTTTGTTTCTAGTTTCTTCACAATGGGCTGCTTGCGTGCCATTTTTTTAATTAATATTTTTGAAGAGACGATCAAAACTTGCTACCATTTGTGAATAAATTCAGGAAGCGTACATTATAATACTTCAAATTCTGACATAATTGCACACAAGTAGGATATAAAATTCTACAATTTTTATTTAAACGTCAAAAGGTGAAAATTTTCACTTCAATGTTTATAACAAAAACACTCGTCGTGCAAACTTCCACGCTCGCCACACAAAGTATCACTCCTAACAACGCAATATACTATTTTCGGGACAGATAATATTTGAGAAAAACTGTTTTCCCATGTTAAACGCCTGTATCGAGGTTTTCTGTGGCCACCCTGTATATGTGCGAACAGGCAATTTTCTAACTTTTACTCTGTGACAATTGCCTCATTTCGGTCACCCTTAGTTTTACTCATAGTAGAGAACATTTTCAAGAAAAATGGTCTCCGAATACGGACAAATATTTTCTACGTTTCTTTTTACCTTCCGTCACCTTTAGGTAAGGAAGGTATTGTCTTTGGTCAAAAAATTCGGTTGTGAGTTTTTAATGAATAAGCACGTTTTAGGGTCCCTAGAATACGATTTTACTATTTTTACGATGATGTGTGTGTGTGTGTGTGCGTGCGCGCGCGCGCGTACTCCTGTTTGAGTGTGTGTGTGCGTGCGCGTGTGTATGTGTGTGTGTGTGTGTGTCTGTGTTTGACAAAATTCTCTAATGCGATAACAATACTACAATTCCAAAAAATATAATTCTTTCGTATTCCTCTTCGTTAGATTTTGGTTATAATTGGTCAAACGGAAGTACCCTCATTTGAAGATTTTAACAGTTTTTCTTGAAAAAACGATATTAAGTATAATTTTTTCACATTTAATGTTATTATAAATATTGAAGAATATTTTATTCTCTATACGATTTGAATGCATTTTATACTTCATATTAAATTCTAAAGAAATTAAATATCATATATTAGCCAGCTATGCTATCACAGCTGCTATATTAAGAAAATTCTGATTGAAAGGTGTCAGTGTCAAGTGCAGTTGACAGTATGTTTGTGTTATAATTTTACTGGAAATTTAGGATCTTTTGCTAGAAACTCTCTGTTTGGAATTTGTATAAAATACATACAACAGCCTTAAGGTAATGTACAAGAAATAGAATCTTTTGCAAGGAACTTTCTGTATGACATTTATACAAAATACATAGAACTGACGGAAGGTAATGTGCTGGCCACATCAGATTTTTTATTATAAACAAAGCTTTTTAAAACAATATACATTATCATAGGTGTAGTTAATTTTACAACGGTTACCAGCTGACATGAGTATTCTAATAATATAACACTTTCTTAAGTATTTATGCAGACTGTCAGATATAAAAGATTAATAAAGATTAATTCCCACACACATTTATGAAATGTTTTAAATCTATTTGAATGTTTTTAAACGTTTTGAAAGTGTGTTAAGTAAAAAATATTTTCATGGAAAGTCTTCGTATTAAGAAATTATCTACAAATCGATTAATTTTAAAGTATAAAAAACATTTCTTTCCAATTTCTCAACTGCTGCTGCT
The DNA here is from genome assembly GCA_963082715.1 of Harpalus rubripes. Lineage (NCBI taxonomy): Eukaryota > Metazoa > Arthropoda > Insecta > Coleoptera > Carabidae > Harpalus > Harpalus rubripes. Next base: position 17,885,435 of record OY720454.1, on the reverse strand, counting down.
GGTAAGCAAAAAAAGTGCGCATCGCAGCGGAAATGTCAACACTCATGCACACAAAATAGTTCAGTGACCTGCGGACTTGTGACTAGTGACTGGTCTAGGTGAATAGCTAATGAAACGAACGAACGAACCGGTGATGCGATCGTTTAGGGTTTAGTACAGTACTGTAGAGTTTCTCTTTCTCACGAGTACGATAGCCATGTAGCGGATCACGAAATCAGTAGAACAATAGAGGAAGATTTAGTGGACTCTACCACGCCCGTAACTTCCTCACCACACATCACTAACTAGAATATAATCATCAAAGAGGATGAAGTTTACGATTCTACCAACTGTGGGAAAATTCTTGTCCTCTGAGTTCTGTTAATTCACACTCTTATACTCATATGGTTGTAGAGTATACAGCAATTCACATATTCTACAAATTTTGGGAAATACTGAAGAATTTTTTGTTTTATTTAGGAAAATACAAATATTCCTACATAAACTATTATTCACGAAAGATGACTATTCAAGGTCATTTGTGAGTCGTCTGATATAATATTACTTGCAGATAACTTCACTGCATTTCGTGTGCATAGGCGTGCAACATGAAATATTTATGGACACATTTTAACTGAAAAAATAAGAGTAATTAATTTGAAAATTATGTTTCTTTCTAAATAATGCCTTTCTGAAAGATTTATGTTCTTCACTTATGTTTTTGCAAAATGCGAAAACATAGATTTAACTTATAAACCAAAGAATAATAATTTAACTTAAACGTCAACGCCACTAGGTAAATATTAGCACAGAGGGCAGTGTAGTAGATAATTAGGTATCTGTAATTCTACGACATACGTCATTATTATTTATAGTGTGTTAGAAAGTAATGCCACTATTTACGTATATCTGTCAAACCACATAAATTCAATAGACATAGGTCAAATAATCTTTTTCTTTCTAATACAAAATGTTGCTAAGCTACTGCTATAAAGTGATGTGTATTCTTTCTTCGAACAAATGACCTTGAATAGTCATCTTTCGTGAATATTTACAATACAATAAAAATATTATGGAGTACTAGTTTACACAAGGTGTTAATTAAAAAGCGGGCCATATAAGCGTTTAACTTGAGAAAGCAGTTTTTCCTTGCGCAAAACTTACCAGTTTTAGACAAAAATGTTTCAAATAAAAGTTGTAGATAATTAAATTTTACGCCTAAATCACAAAACACTATTTTTTCACGTTTGGTAACCTGTAAAATCGAATTTGAAATTGTATAAGTATTGCTCATTTGTAGCCACTTTGTAGCGATAGCTACTGAATTGAAACACTTACAAAGAAATGCGTGTCCTTTGAACTGTCAGAAATTCTGTTTTTAAATTAAAGTTACAGATAATTCAATTCTGCACCTAAATCACAGATATTATTTTTAAAATCTAACACAACACTTAAATAATAATAATTGTTATTGTTTTTACTTCCTTGTATATAGTAAAGGAAGTATTATAATCGCGAAAAATTTCGGTTTCCAGATTTCAACGGAAATATCCATTTTGACCATCCCTTATTCCATTTTGATTAATTTCGTCGTGACGTCTGTACGTACGTATCTCGTATAACTCAAAAGTATTATGCCGTAGAAAGTTGAAATTTTGTATTTAGGACTATTATGACATCTAGTTGTGTACCTCCCTTTTTGGTCATTACATAATATCCAGAAGTGGTACTTTTATTTGAAGTCTGTAATAGATTTTAATGAAAAACTATTTTAAAATATAATCCAAAACTTTTCAAATTTGGTATATAAGACTTTTATGTCAATGGGAATAACATAGTAGATTTTGGTTAAAATAGACTAACCGGAAGTGACATATTACCTGAACTTATTAACAGTTTTTCGTGAATAAAATAGTTTTATTTTGATTTTAGAAATAAATGCTTCAAATAATAGTTCTAGAGAATTAAATTCTGCGTCTAGCACAACCAATATTATTAAATATGCCCTTTGTATAAACGAGATATGTAAATTTTAAAATTATATACTTTTTGGTTTTTATAATAAAGCTTGCTATGGATTAGGACAAAAAAGTACAAAAAAATAATGTTAATGTAAAATTACGTCAAATACGTGCAATTTTATAATTGGGACTACATTTCATGTTGGTGTTGCGTACAAGGAAGCCGTGTGGTGTCCACATCAGATTTTTTACATTTTGTAAGCTGTAAAATTAAATTTCAGACCTTTCAAACGATATGAACTTCTTTGTAATTTTGTTTCAATTCAATGGCTATCGCTATAATTGAGCAATATTTGTACAATTTCAAATTCGATACTACTGGCTGTGAAACGTGCAAAATTAAATATTTTTTGTGTTTTGGGCGCAATTAATTATCTACAACTTATATATTTTAAACATTTTTGTATAAAATTAAGTGGTAACTTTTGCGCAAAGAAAAACTGATTACCCTTGTAAACGCCTATGGCCAGATTTTTAATGAACACCTGTATATAGGTAGGATAAAAAAATGTATTTCGAAAATATAATGACATGTATTTTGATCTCCCAACTGATTAGTCAAGTAGTTTGTCATCCATCATAAATGTAAAGATGCGAATAAATTTATAGAAAATAAAGAAAACTGCTATAAGAAATTAACAAATGACAAGTTGGGAAAATGATTAATGTTATTATGAATTAGTTAGATTTAATATACCGGGTGTCATTCCTTGACATAGCAATTTAACATGAGAAAACAATTTTTTTTTCCTAATATTATCTGTCCAGTAAAATATTAACTGGCCCTTTCACAATCTTAGAGTATAATATTGTGAATTCTTTGATCCCAATATTTTTGAAATTACTTACCTCTGGTAAAAAGATCCAGTAAGATTATTTAAAGAAATGAACGTTGCTTATCTGGCAGTCGTATCGATGTTCATTTTTTGAAATAATCACGTATTAGATTTATTTTTACCGCAACTTTAAATTAATCGGTTTTCTAAGAAATTTTACGGGACAGATAATACTTGAAAAAATTGTTTTCCCATTTTAAATTGCTTTGTTAAGAATTGCTTAGGATACGCGTTAACCCGGTATACCGGAAATTTAATGTTAAAATTTTGATTTGGCGATATCTGTATATATTATTTTCGAAAAAAAGTGTAATGAAGAAAAATGTTCAGAATGAAAAAGTGCATCGATGCGAACCAAATTTGTTATTCAGTTGTTTCTTATGTACGAGTTAGAAGCAAAAGAAAATACACGAATTAAAGCAATTGTCAGAGTGCCATGAAAAATAAACCAATAATTTATTTTGTTGTTTCTGACATATTTGACATTTCTTTTGATTTTATTATTATTAGAATAATAGGAAGACTTAATCTAGAAATAAAAAAAATTAATTCTAATAATAATAAAATCAAATGAAACGTCATATCTGTCAGATATGTCAGAAACAACAAACATAAATTATTAGCTGAATTCTTTTTGTACAAAATCTCGGCTTATCTCAAATCACTTCAGATAAACTCAGGAAATCGTTATTATTTTTGACAAAACTGATCTGAGTTGTTCTGAGTAAACTCACTTCCCCCCTTTCCGATGCTACACTACCAGTTTGTCAAACTCAAAATGATTTGAAAGACTCAGTTTGCATTTTAAGGTTATATAGTACAACAAATTTTATATTCACATATACAGATATAGGTACATACAAGTAATATATTTTCAATATTATCCATATTTCGTGTATAAATAGTATCATAGATCAGAAAATAAGTCAATAAATTTGACAGCTGTTGCAGCAAATACTATCGGTAAAGAAGGAAATGATAAAATTAAAGTAACTTGATCTTTTTGCACAAATCACAACTCACTTCAGCTCAACTCAGTTATGTACTGAGCTGAGTTTCACTGGGACAAAAAGAATACAGCTATTGTTTCATTTTTCGTGGATCTCTGATTAGGGCCAGATCCAGATAGTGCGGGGCCCGATTTGATATTTTTCGCGGGGCCCCTCAAAATACATAATATATGCTTATACGCTTATATGTATAAATAAAATAAGTAAAATATATAAATAAAAACGAATTCTTTTATTTTAACAAATATTAAATTAAAATATTATTAAGAGTACAATAAAGTGGCAATTTTTTATTATTAATTTTAGACCATTAGTTTAAATTACAAATTTGGGTACTTACACTTTTTTGTGTGAAAAGAATTCTACTTCGTCGGAACGGAAATTATTGTAAATGTTTTTATATTTTTGGATTTTTTTTATGGGGTCTCGTGGCCGCGTGCCTGAGTGTCAGGTCGCGAATCTGGGGAACCGGGTTCGATGCCGACCGACGTCAAATATTTCGAATTTTATATGGCACAAAATTGACCCCTGTGGTGTACTCTCCACGCCAGCAATGAGTGCCCGTGAGGTGACGCCTGGTAAGCGCCCGCACGGTGCAAATATTTCATCATTACCGCATCTGTGTACAAAGCAGATTGGCACACCCAGCAATGGGTAATAAGCCGTGATGATATATTTATTTTATTTATTTATTTGGAATTTTTTATAATTAGCTTTACATTTATGCCAAATACCATTTTTCATTAAAACACAAGTCTTTATTTTTTAAAATTCTGATATTTTGATGTATTATTCGTTTACTAAGGCATTTGTGCCTTCATTACTCATTTCAATATTTTATAGGTCTGCTCGGAGTTTTAGTTTGAATAGTAAAAAAAATCATATGTCAGCTAAACGTCTAAATATTTCCCCAAATTCCTGGTACATTAATAAATCATAATTATGAAAAACTGTTATTTATGTATTAAGGTATTGAAGTTCTACTTTTATCACGAATGTGAAATTTAGTTGCTGAGGCCTTAGGACCGAGGAAAATAAACTATATGAGTGATAAAAAGAAACATAAGTGAAAATTTGTGGAAATGAAAGGAATATTTGTTTTTATAGATTATGTTAGCAAATCTGTCAATGTCAGTCAAACAAACAAACTTGAATGAAAACGTCGTACAATGGATTACTTCAGTGCCGATTTATGAACTTTTAATGACAATTTTTGTGCACTCTAGTGACGATTTCAATTATTTTTTTCATAATCAAGAGCGCATATCTTATTTTCTGCCTCAAACACCGTGAGACTACACTTGTACGCTCTATAATAGTTAACTATTACCGCGCGTTTTAACAAATCAGAAACCTGTTTCCAAAATATTGTTGTAGAGCTCAATGAAGAAAAAAAAGTAACTGAATACACATACAAATGTTTCCGGTTTCTTTGTTGAAAACTTAAATAAGTATTATTTTTAAATATATTTTCTTAATACAACTTTTAATCACAAACATTGATAAGCGCGGGGTCCCTAAAAGTGTGGGGCCCAATTTGGTCCAATCGGTGCAATCGGCTCATATCCGGCCCTGTCTCCGATAATTGTCTTAAATCGTGTATTTAAACTTTGTATTTATCGATGCACTTTTTCATTCTGAACATTTTTCTTGATTACACTTTTTTGTAAAATAAATAGGTAAAGAAATATCGTCAAATTAAAATTTTAACATTGAATTTCCTATGTTCGGGAAAAAAGTAGACACTCGGTATGTTGTTCTACATTCTACACAAACAACAGTTTGACAATCAATTTTATTTAAATTATTGTATACATATTTCTCTCTAGAAAAATAATGACTTTTTGCTATATAGAAAATTCACTTCCATCAAACTAGAGCAATTTTACTCATTTTTAATTAGTTTCGCGACTTTTCAAAACAAACTCTAAACCCGTGGAACTGAAATAGGGGATTCCACCATTTTTACCTCTCGCTAAGAGAGGTGTTGTATTCATGCTAAAAATCGCATATCCAGATTTTACTGAATAAGCACGTGTTAAGGTCTCTAAAATCCGATTATAATATTTTTACGATGATGTCCGTATGTGTGTGTGGATGTTGGATTCACGATTTCTCAAATACTATAAGACTTAAGACATTTTTAACTACGGATTCCTCATTCTAACAATAATGGGTAACAATTGGACAACCGGAAGTAGTAGTTATAAGAAAATAAACCTGATGTGGCCAGCACATAACCTCTCTCCAGTTATTTTACCTGGTTGTACGCATAAAACGAAAAATATTTTTAAATACAAATACATATATTCATGTCTCACTACAAAATAATTCTCACATATATTTGCAAAATCTATGGGATATCAATATAAATTATGTACAATACATACATTTTCTCGAGCATTTTCTTTATATTCAATATCCTGAAATTTTCTTTTTCTACTTTCCTTTTCTTTTTCTTTATATTCGTCATTTTTTCGCAAATTCCTTTTATATTCTTTTTTACGTATATTCTTTTGCGTTGTTGACTTTTTTTTTATTTTCATAGTCTTCATAATGATGTACAAATATTTTTGACAGTGGCATACAAATATTTTTGACAGTGACATTTATGTGTCAATTACAAACATTTGAATTTCATGCCTTGAAGTAGTTTGATCTGAGAATTTTTACATCAAATTGTTTTACATGCATTTCTTTATCTCTAAAACTATAGAAGATATAATAATGAATTTATATTTATCGAATAAAGAATTTAACGTTCTTTAAGTATTTACATAAATTTTCGATAAAGAAATGCATATAAAATAATTTGATGTAAAAAATCTCAGATCAAACTACTGCAAGGCAAGAAATTCAAATGTTTGTAATTGACACATAAATGTCACTGTCAAAAATATTTGTATGCCACTGTCAAAAATATTTGTACATCATTATGAAGACTATGAAAATAAAAAAAAGTCAACAACGCAAAAGAATATACGTAAAAAAGAATATAAAAGGAATTTGTAGTGTATTTTGTAGTGAGACATGAATATATGTATTTGTACTTACTTATTAATAACCGAGTTATAGTCCTCCGAAATTTGAAAATATAGATGTTTTTGTATCAAACTATTTTCTTCATGGACCTAAATGTTCTTGAAATATATGATATTTCTAAATTGTATTTATGAAAAATAAATGAATATTATTATATTGTACAAGTGTACATAATTTATAATTGGTAATGTATTTAAATTATTAAGTTTAATGCAAAATATTTATATTCAAATAAAAACTGTTTGATAATTGCAGTACTGGACTGATAGCCACGCCTCCGCTATTTGAATTTCTCTACTTCCATTGGTAGTAGGCTCCTGCCCTAACTGGGTATTCATTATATATTTATAGGCCGTCTTTGAGTCGCCAATCAAAATAATATATATGGAATTCATATGAGTGACGAGCTGCTATAACAAAAATCCCTTTATTTCCGAACTATTTCAACTATATCGTTTTATTTCTTTATTAATATTCATTATTAAGCATATACTTCCAATATTTTTTCCTAATTTCTCTTAAATCAATTGCACTGTAGTCCCCTATTAACGAAATTCGAGATGATTGCTCTCTTCTTTTACATAACATTCGGGCTATTTCCTGCCGGATAAGATTTTTCAGCTGAAGCACGGTTGTAGGGTGGTGTTTGTAAACCTCTGCCTTGAGATATCCCCATAAAAATCACAGAGTTAGATCGGGCAAGCGCTCCTTCCACGGGATGACACCTCGATTCGAGATGAGCCGAAGTTTACAAACACCGCCCTACAACCCTTCAGCTGAAGAATCTTATTCGGCAGGAAATAATCCGAATGTTGGAACGTATAGAGAGCAGCTTCAGAAATCGGTTGCATCAGTGAATACTGAACGGTGGCCACCACCTTCAAGATGTTTTGTTTAAAACTAAATGATTTAAAACTTTAAATTATGTTCTTTCATTATCCAAAAAATAATTTTATCTATCAGCAATATTTTTATTTTATTCGCCTTCAAAAAATAAAGTTTCTAGGCCCCACTCTATATTAGACAAAAAATATTTTCAATAAAATCATTTTGGATATTATTTTTGAGTGAAATTAAATTTTGTCCCAATAGTACAAGTCAGTGATCATTTAAAAATAGGCAAACATCCTGAAATATTATTTGAAAAAGCGGAGAAAGGAGAAATAAATTGTTGATTTTTAAAATAAACGACATTATGGCAACCGTAAGTACGGGACAAGAATTTTTTTTGTTTTAATCTATCCTTGAGGATATCTGGTAAAATCCATTCATAGTGATGCACGCGAGGCGAGACGAGACGAGAAATATATATCCATCTCGTCTCGTTTTCGAATCTGCAATCTCGATCTCGCTCTCATTCTCGCACATTTTTTTGGGTCTCGTCTCGTTCTCGCACGAGAGTCTCGCTATAGAAATAAGCGCTTGCGCACTACGTAATTACGTAACATTTTAACTACAAGGGAAAAGTTCGCACCAATCTTCCGTGTATTTGCAGTCGTATAAGTATCAATATAATAAAGAGACGAAACATTAAATTCTGGTCACCAAATTATTTCAATACGAACATAATGTTTATTCATTAACGGTCACCAGAAAATGTGATAAGTTGGTAAATAATTTAATTTACCTGTAAAATATCCAGTTTATCACCAAATTGTGATCTCTAAACTATTTCAATACAAACATCTGTTAATACATTCTGTCATCGGTAAAACGAATTAAAACATTAAACAATTCATTTTTGTAACCAATCGCTCCGCTTCTCTCCGTTTTGGCTCCCATCGATGCTTAATATAACATCCTTTACTTTTCAGGGGCGGCAAGAGAATGTTAACCGTGGTTTTAATTGGGGTGAATTAGGGACTGAAATATTGGAGAAAACTAGTTCTATTGAATGCAAAACAGATTTTGTTTTTATTTTGCATTTCCTCGCTCTGGGACCGATACCAATCGACTCTAAAAAGACTCAATAATATAGAGAATTCATATAATTTTCACAGTCTCGTATTCTGTGCATGAATTAGCGTTGACTCCACTCCTTGTACGGTGCATTTTTCATTGAATTTATGAATCAAAGCTATAAAGTTACAAATACTTTTTCTCTCGCTAGAATCTCGGGAAATTTCTCGCTTCTCGCAGTTGTTATATCGATCTCGCCTCGAATTTTAAACTGCAATCTCGCTCTCGTTCTCGTCTCGCATAATGCTACGAGACGAGACGAGATGCGAGAGTACTCTCCCCTCGTCGTGCATCACTATTCATTCATGATTCTAGAAGTTTCGGCATCTAGGCTCTAGGGCATTACTGTGTGAAATGGGCGGATATAACAAATAGTGTATAAAGGGCTAAAATATATTCTAACTAAATCACTATAAGAAGAGAACTACCACTTATTACATTCTATAAATAAAAGATGTGATGATATATTTGTTTATTAAAGTTTCTATTACAATAACATTGTATTACAATGATTCTATCTTCTCTGTTTGCTTCTAAGTAACAAATAACCATAGAGTATTACTATAAATCACCTTGTTCTAGAATGCAGCGTCTAGATAACATTCTATAGCATAGAGATTCATGCATACCGTTTCCTCTAGCATGAAAACGCATAATCATATATCTGTTTTATTATTATAACTCTACAGGTGCTAAGCATTGCATACCACTGCAGAACGAGTTTCAGATAACCAGCTTTGAACCTGATCCTCACCAAGTATCTTTCATAGATAACCAGCAGAAATACAAGTACCAGTATCTAGATACTGTTAGGAATATGTTGAGATTGAGTGTTTTTCTAGATTTTTGCCTAGATTAGAATAAAAACATGGAACTCTTAAACGGTAGTTTTCTCCAAGGTAAATAAATAAAAAATAAATACGACGTCTGATAGAGACCATATCCCTTAACACATTTACTGTTTTTACCTCCCGCTATCCTTAGTAAGGGAGGTATAGGGATCGTGCTAAAAATCGCATATCGATATTTTGGTAAATAACCACGTTTTAAGGTTCCTAGAATCCAATTCTAACATTTTCACGTTGATGTGTGCATGTGTATGTGTGTGGTTCCTGTTTACGCTTTAACTTAAATACTATCATTCAGAAAATTTTGAAACCTTGTATTTATACCTTATTCTAATATGGAAAGAAGCCATTAGATTTTGGTGTAAATCAGATAACCGGAAATGGCACTTTACTTGAAGCTCAAAATAGTTTTTCTCCGAAAAATACCTTTAAATGTTATTTTTTCGAGATTTATGTTATTATAAAAATTAAAGATTATTGGTTTGCATTAATACTTTTTCTATATATTTTATGAATAAATTTATAAAATTATCTATAATTTAAATCACAGAGCTTGCGCTTTAAACAAACACAACTACTTGATTAGACAGTTCATATCTCAAATGTATGTAACTGACAGATAAATGTCATTGTCAAAGAACTAATCATTTCAAATTAATAATAGTAACGTTTTAAAAAGAAAATAGTAAATAGAACCATAGTTATATGGAATGGATTTTAATACAGTTTCTAGTAGAACTAAATATGTAAGTATGTATATTTAAATGAATGAAAATTAAATAGCGGGAGGTGTTGTGCTGGCCATATCAGATTTTTTAGTTTTCCTGTAACGCGGTTACATACAATTGGACCACGGATTAGACCCTAATGTCCAATTATTATGCATACGGCAAGGGTTATTATATTATATTCCCAAATCATTGGTAATAATGTTTTGAACACATTCATAGGAGATACTCAGACACCCAGGGTCTGTCATTTCTCGAACTTTGATTCGCCGATCTGCTCCGAAAATATCGTGAATTAAATTGATGTTTTCTTCACTGGGAACAGTTGCAAATCTACTACTACTGTTATAAGACGAGGGTATGATCCATAACAAATAAATAACTTTTTATAAAATTTTCTAAATTATAGTTCAGGAATAATATTTCAACTTATCTTTATTAGCCAAAATTCTATTTAGAAGTAATTATCATTTTTCCCATCGAGGATTTTTATTCTGAATGTTACAGATCTTTGACAGATATGTGTTGATAAGTCTTGAAATTATTATGCATACGTGCGTGACTTGGGATGCCCTACGCTTTGATGCCTGCCCTTCATCTCTTAGCCTTTCACGGAAAAGAAGAGATAAGATTTTTAGTTTTTTAACAGTCGGGTTAGTACTCTTATGGAGTAAACATGTAAAGAGTTTAATTTAGTTTGTCACGTCGAGAAGACGTCTGTACACTTATGTAAACATGTAGACCGCTAGTATTTACTCTTAAACAGGGGTGATTAAGCTATGACTAAAATAACAAATTCGTTTGTTTTCTAATCACTTTAATGTATTTTTAAATGGCAGCCATGGTAATTAGTTAGTTAGGTTGACTAAAATTTTGAGTAAATACTACCGGCCAATGAGTTTAAGATTTGGCTCGTATTCCGCGAACGCGAGTATTAGTTATGTTTAGTTATGTGTAGTGTAATTAATAATAATAAGTTGTAGTGTAATTAGAATGATATGTAAATAAAACTGTAGTTTAAATCGCAATGAAGTCCATGTCCATAAATCTAAGTGTTCGTCAACATCCCTCATCAGTCAACAAGTGAGCGGATGTGTTAATTTGTGTGTGTGTGTGTGTGTGTGTGTGTGTGTGTGTGTGTGTGTGTGTGTGTGTGTGTGTGTGTGTGTGTGTGTGTGTGTGTCGTGGACGCCAATCATCCAAGCGTCCACCAGTTAAATTATATCGCTGACTCAATTGATTCATTTTGTTGCACTCAAACCTCTGCACTAACTGCAATTTTAATGGCTAGGTAGATTACATAAAAAAATCTTCAATATATGATTCTTCTAAGTTTTACGCCATTTCGTTATTATTTTAATATCATCCAAACACATTCTTAATATTCTAACCGTTCCTAAAGCTTTAAATATTAATCCTGCCTTATGTCCAGATTGCCGCGCAATCACTATATCTTCGTATATCTTACCTGGCCATGGGCTTTATAGAATTAGTAAGAGGCAGGAAGCAAGTTAAACGCTCGACTCTGCAGCTCCACAGGTGAATTGTGAATTCCTAACAGTACTGCGAACTGAACTGATAACACGAGGAAACCTTACTCTCTCATCTAATCGTGGAAAGGAACATTCACATAAGATTGAAAACATTTAATAGAGAACTAATTACTGGATTAAAAATAAATGACTCTCTAAACTGTACAATCACATAGGCGATGCATCGATTATAAATTATAATCTAGCGGTAGTACGATTGTTATTTAAAGAGAACACATCTGTTATAATTAGAGTATAAAATTATAGAAAAATCCCTTCATATTTTACGAAATGTAATACAGGAATTTAATCTTTTTCAGTAATAATTTTCTTGCATTTCATAGTAAAAGTTGATAATCTCTATAAGAGACTGACAGTTTTTATATTCTGCTCTACGTAAATGAATTATAATACCTTTCATATCTACAGGAGACAAAATAATAATAATAATAATAATATGGTGTACGTAGTAATTTTATATTAATATTAATAGCCTATTTCGATAACGCAGATGGTAGCGATGATGCTTCTTATACTTCAAAAATAATGTATTGTTTGTTCGAATACCTCTACAATGAATGTTTCTGCTCGTTCATATCTTTTAATTATCGTTCATATCTTTTAATTATCAAAATCATCGGCTGGGTATAACCATAATATTTGAGCGACCGTAAAAAATTATTAATATTTTACGCAACAAGTGCTGAAAGTGGATTTTTAAAAATGAATAATTAGCTGCAGTATTCTTTTTCGTTCATACTACAAAATCTTGAGTTTCAAAAGACGCCCAATTTCTCTGTTGGCGATTTTCTAAGTCTAAAATAAAACATGGTAACAGGAAATCAATCTACTATGGTTGAAGATTGTATATTTCATTTGGAAACAAAATAAAGCTTGCAAAAAAATATACTTGGAGATGATTTAGTTTCAAGACCTTCAAAAATATTGTATATTGTATTACTCTATCACCCCCTATAAATTCCAAGGCAGAAACTATATCAGACAAAAACCATTCAATAGATCAAACAATTCTCATGCAACATTAAAGCATTCATACGATCATTGTATCAATTTCAACAACGTGAATAATTATATCCATAATCGTGTTGTAAATATTTAAATATAAAAGTAGTGTAGTGAAATAAAAATACAAAAACTCAAACAGCACTCGTTATTCCGTATACATAGATGGTCCTTCGAACTGGTAGCACCATCACGAACCCTACAACTGTAGAAATGACTTTTAAATCTTTAATATACCACCACCTGTTAAAAGCTTCATATACAGGAAACAGACAATAGGTCTGTTCGTTTCTCTACTTTGCGTCTACTGTTTAGTGCCGCGTTCATACACTTTGCATGGACGTGGCAGTAAACCGTAGACGCAAAGTAACATAACAAACAGACCAATAGGGCTGTTGCAAGAATATTTATAAGACTTCTAAGTATTAAATTTTAAAAGATTTTGTTCATTAAAGAGCCACAAATTTGAAAATACCACGAAATAGCCATTAGATATTTTACAATTAATTATTGAAATTTGTGAAATATTTTAAAAAAGCCACGTGATCTGAAACAGAATGTGACCTCAGAGCACATACAGTTCAACATGTGACAAACTATTGCCTACTTTTATTTATATAAATAACGTAAACCGTTTTCCTATTGGCTGTGAATGACGCATAGTACGTGCTCCGACGTTACAGGAGTGGGGGGATGTTTTTTATGGCTATTACTGGCGCCAATCTTTTTATTTAATATTTACGAAAATAACAATAACCTATTATTAGTTTTTTTATATTATAATGAAAAATATTGCATAAACCTTCATTTAAAATACTTTTTAAAAAATCTGGTGTGGTCAACACAATACCTCCCGCCATTTACAGCCCGAGTTACAAAAAAGATTAAGTTAATCCTTATTTTTGAATTAGCAAATTTTACTCTAATTTTGACAGTTTATATCTTCAAATATAGTCTAATCTATTCCAAGTAACTACCTTTTTTAAACCGCTCAACAGGATTAAATCCCAATTACAGAATAGGTTCACATTAACATATATCTATGCCTTAGTGGGATTCGAACTCAGAGCTCCGAGGGCCCTCATGACATGAGGCGTTGCTCTAACCATTGAGCCACCGGAGCTATAATAAAATGAAGATTAAATTTTAAATACCGGGATGGAATAGATTCACTAATCCAAAAATGAGGATTAGTTTAAATATTTTTGTGAATCGTTTATTTTTATTAATCTAAATACATACCTACATATTTACTTATGTTGGAAACTGTATTGAATTCCTTTTCTAATGTTCTATTTACTTTTTTCTTTTTAAAACGTTACTAATATTATTTTGAAATGTTTAGTTCTTTGATAGTGACATTTATTTGTCAGTTACATACAATTGAATAACTGCGTTTTGTTTGTTTAAAGCGTAGACTCTGGGATTTAAATTATAGATAATTTTATAAATTTATTCTTAAAATATATAGAAAAAGTATTAATGCAAATCTATAGAAAATTTAATAATCTTTAATTTTTATAATAACATTAATCTCGAAAAAATAACATTTAACACAAATCTATAGAAAATTTAATAATCTTTAATTTTTATAATAACATTAATCTCGAAAAAATAAAAGTAAAGGTATTTTTCGAAGAAAAACTATTTTGAGCTTTTTGTAAAGTGCTATTTCCGGTTATCCGATTTTCATCAAAATCTAATGGGCTCTTTCCATTAAAGAAAAAGTTCGAAATACAAGGTTTAAAATTTTTATGAATGATAGTATGTGAGTTAGAGTGGAGGATCCACATATACGAGTACATACGCACACACATACACACAGACATCATCGTGAAAATGTTAAAATTGGATTCTAGGGACCTTAAACCGTGGTCATTTACCAAAATCTCGATATGCGTTTTTTAGCATGATCCCTATACCTCCCTTACCAAGGGTAGCGGGAGGTAAAATTATAAACCATCATACGATTACAATTTTATCTTCTATTACAAAAATTTCAGAAAAGAGAGACGCAAGAATACAAGTAAAAAGAGAAAATGTCGTCTCTTTACCTTAGAAAATAATTTTTTCGTCGATTGGCATTAAAAGTATAATTTATGGGCTAGTAACTGCCAATAAAATCATTCAGATTTGTTTTTACATAGCATCCCAATGTAAAATATGGACAACGATACGTATAACATTTAACCCGGCGTCGATACGGTGGGCTTTAGTTACATTATTGGCACGGTGGAGTTTAATTGCAGATTCAGAAAATAACTATAATATCGTGGGACAGGAATTAGAATTAGCTTCAGAAGCTGAAGAGGACCATCTTGTGAAATATCTGCAGATTCGGACTCCAAGCAAGAAATTTATGATACAAATATAACTACGTACCTCTGCTAAATCAAGAACCAGAGGACCGAGACAAACAGCGAATATGTTGGAACAGATGGTTCGACAAGATGGTTTCAGCAGCATGGAAACTTAGCCGTAAAAACAAGGTCTTATTTTCGGCTGTTTCCATGCTGCTGAGCCCATCTTTCCCAACATATTCGTTGTTTGTCCTAGGTCCTCTGGTTCTTGATTCAGCAGAGGTTGGTATATATGTATCATAAATTTCTTGTTCGGTTTCCGAATCTGCAGATCTTTAAGAGCATTCCCGGTGAAGATAGGAATTCAGAAATATAGTTTTATGATTCAAGTTAAGACTGCATTCGCAACTTCTCCCTCCACTTTTCAAGAAACGTAGGTCATAATTCGGTTTTCTCCTTCTAGTACCTGCGTACTTCCATGCGTCTACCTTTCTTCTACAAAATATCTCGTCCGTAAAACAAGCCAGTTCACTTGAATTGCATTTTCCATTCTGTGAGTCACAAAAACAAATTGACTAATTGTTCAATCTTTGCAAAGCACTTCTATCGAAGAAAAACCGACGTGTCTGTAAATATTTGGCCGAACTATTATGCATTGGGTTATATTTGTAACACACATAATGAAATAAGGGATGAAAGAAACGTTTCAAATCGTTATGTTATTATGTTACATATTTATTACTTACTGTCATTACATAATTATATAATTGACACCATGAAAAAAATATTTGTTTAAAAACCTATATAATAGTTATTTGTGTATCAAGAGCGTAAAGTGAATATTTATTGCTCGTAAACTGAAGCGCGAGGGCAGCGAGCGCTACAATCGAGCTAGAGCAATAAAGATACTTTACGCTAGAGATGCACACATAATTTTTTCTACGACTTTACTAACGAAATAAAAAAATAATAATACCTATTTAGTAAGTTCAATTCCACCAATAGCCATTGTCAAAAGGTAAAAGTAACACTTTCACAAATTTTTATTTATAATAGGTACGATGGATATTCGACACTCTACTATTACATTAAAATCCGTGGTTTGTCTTAAATACTGTAATTATTTGAAGTGGAGAAGAGTGTCTCTTTTATTTAACATAATAAAATTACAAACACAAAATAAGTAAGTAAGGAAATTAAAGTTTGATCTATATTCTTTAGAAATTAAAATTTAAGTTCTTTGAATGAAGGTTCAGGATTTACTCCGAGAGGTCACACTCACATTTCTGAAATTAAATTGGAACTTTCAACAATTTTTACATAACTAGCAACGAATCGAAAATATCATGTACCACATTTTTCTCCCTGACATTGATTTTGGTGTTTAGATTGTTCATAATTTTTTTAATAGGACCAAATGAACTCAAACGCTTCATTTTGTAAATCTGCTTGTACTCGTACTAATCTATCATGTTAGAACAAGAATAATTATTAAGACCCTAAAGAAATTACTAAAATAAAATAAGGTGTATAAGGAATTTGAATGTATATAATTTTTTAAGGCGCTTCGGCGCACTGCACACCTAGGCGGCGCGCGCCCCTCTTTATTAATATATCGTACTGATATAGGTTTATTTCCTAAAAAGTGTACATTTGTTAATGGGAAATAAATGTATACTAAAGAAGTGGTATTTATGTATAGTGAACAAAGCAGCTTTACTTATTTATTTATTTCTATATTTCAACAAATAAATCATTCACATAAACATCTTTTTCTTAAATAATCTTATAGCCTATAGGGCATTAATGAGGACTGCGAATATTTTAATATCGTAATCTCATAATACGGATTTTCCGAAAATAACAGAAAATAAAACTACCAAATTAGTGAAAGGGATAATTGGACGGAATATACGTAATGCGATTATTTTAAAGAAAACAGTATCTTGCTGTATCATTTACTATTACCATTACCTAGCCTTGGTACCCCATGCTGTGTGGGACTGGTAAACAAACGGAATCAGGGGAATGACTGAAGTAGGGAGTAGGGGAACGTTACCCCTCCGATAGATATTTTGAGAAAAGGCAATGAATTTTGTATGCTACTAAATGTGTTTTTGTAGCCGCAAAATTAATTAAAATGATTTACTTTCTTCAAAAAATTATTCACAAGTAATAAATACATCGGGGGGGATGGTTAATTAAAATGAAAAATACCTGAAATACATTTTGTAGCTCATTATTAAATTCTATATTTTTCCTGGTTTTTAATTATTATTTTTCAAGATGACAGTAATAAATATTTAAAAAATTCACCATGTCCCCGATGTATTACATTTAACTGAATTAATATGAGTTTATTTTACATTCATATCTTTTCTGGTTATTGAATAAAAACGTATTTTGTAAGCATGTATTTTGCCCTATGCCAAGTGACACCGGGTATGCTCTTAACGAAAATGATGCTTTTCAGCGTCTGAAGCTGGTGCTAATTTCGATCTCACGATATTATCGGCATTTTCTATATCTGCCCATTACTTCAGTAAGTTCTATTGCTCCTTTTCATAAGACACCAAGCTAAAACATTAATTTGATAGTTTTCATACAAATAAGTAATATAAATTTACCTTGAAAAAGGAAAAATAAGACAAAAATGCAAGTGTACGGTATGCTAAATCCAATAATAACGGGATCCGTACGGTAGGGTATGGGAAATTGTGAAAAGAAAACAACTGTTGTTTAAATATGTTACAGGTCCAATTCAGTTCAGTAAAATACGATTTTTTGGTGAAGACCCTTTCTTATTAAGAAATTATCCAGGAAATATACTTCAGTCTTTTGAAGTTGCATATTAAAAAAAAAATGTGCCTGCAGCTAAGCAACTGTTTTGCTCAGATGCAACCTATGAGGAATAAGATGATTGGTGAAATGAATAGACGATGCTTTCATCAAACTTAATCCCAAGACCCTTGAATTTAACAGTACCAACAATGTCTTGGTTCTTGGTCAACATTAAAAATAATAATATAATAATAATACAAGAAATATTTATATAAGAAAATATTGAAAGAATATAAAATCTTATAAGCATATGCTAATTGTTTCCGTTTTTCTTACAAATTAAAATAGCCATAAATATCTTAATTTACAGTTTTTGATGTAATAAATACCATATAAGATTTATGAATGTGCAAATATGTTAACTAAATATTTACTCCATTATTTGAGGCGTAAATTTCTCGTAAAAATATTTATAAACATTTCCTACAAACCGTTACATAATAACCACAAGAATAGGGAATAGAAACAGATTTACAAATGCCCAAAATATGTTTAGTTAACCTCGAAAAACGGAAATCAAACAAAAAACTGTTGTCCTTGCGTATTATATCTCTCTGTAGGAACGATAATTCCAAGTTGATTACAATATCCTGTCAAGCAATTACCTATGCTATGTTCACTGCAAATAAAAATAGGTACATACGTCAACAAGAATTGTTTATTGCAGCGATAAAAGTTTATTTCATCAATAAATATAGTGCTATTCATAATATAAAAATTCTATTTGAATACGCCTTGCAATTTGCAATTATAGCTTACGTTTATTGTCTGATAAACTAGAATAATGGACAATGAAAATTACATACTGCAGTAGGTTGTATTTGTTATGTGACGGAAAAACAATCTGCAATGATACTTGTAACTTGCAAATAAAATTGTCACTAAAATAGAAGATGAGTCCTTACGGAGTTTTTTTATATAAAAATATGGCCCCTATTACGAGCGCACTTTTAGAAAAGAAACGCTTTTATTGAGCACACTCCACATAAAAATATAATAGAAAAGCGCGCTCCATAAAAACGCTTTTATTATAAAAGTGCTCTCGTAATACGGACCAATGTT